>CAKNWW010266278.1:0-12560 GCA_932074435.1 Andricus kollari
GCTCAAGCCCCCCCCCCCCGGAACTTTCAAACCCTGTGTACTCAAAAGTTACGTTTTACTTTCAATAACGTTATGAGCGCCTATGCTCTGACCGTTTTAGCATTAATGACTCAGGCCAGAGTGGTCGGAGACTATACCTGGAAATAAACTAATTGTAAGACCACACGGGGAGCGATACTATATGCTTCTAGAACACCAAGGATTAAAGTACATATTTATTGCATGGTCTATTGATCCTTATTTGAGGAAAGCTGCCTGGCAACAGAATCTTTAAAGTAATTAGAAGATCCTAAAGTACCGGAGAATCACAACTTAGAGACTTATAGTAATTTATAGGTTAAGTCTAGTCGTCCCGAAATATTGGTGGAGCTGGAAAAGGGGATGAACTAAGTTGACCAATGTAATGAGTGTAGTTCACGGAACAGTTAATTTATGAATCTACACTTGTTCTGAAGTTTTGAAATAATTAGGTGCTGCGAATAAGTCATTATAGATCAAGCATTCGATGAGTTCAATCGAATAGCTTTCCTCGTGAATTTACGAGATTATTTACTTATTGGACAGTTTTTTTTTCACTTCGCGGTGCTATTTTGTGATTACAAACCGTGAATAATACGTCGAAGAAAACAAAACGAGATGCACCTGGAAATATTGCAGATTTTTTCAACAAAATTCTAAGGATAAAGGTAGGAATAGAGGTTTATTTTATGTACATGAATGTATGTATTTTTCGCTTGAAAATTCAACAATTTAGTAGAAAATTCAACTATTTGGTTCGAAGTTGAATTAGTTTGTTAAAATTTCATTTTATTGGTAAACGATTCAACTGTTTTATTGGAAATTCGTCTTTTTGACTTAAAAATTCAACAATTTGACTGCATTTTATTTCTTGAATGGAAAGTTTCTTTTTGGTTTATATTCGACTATTTTGTTGAAAATTAACTTTTTTCTTGAAATTCACATTCTTAGTTTGAAAATTCAACTGTTTCATAGATAATTCGTATTTTTGACTTGAAAATTCAATAATTAGGTACAAAATTTAACTATTTAGTTGCGACTGGAACAAGTTTCTTAAAAATTCATTTTTTTGGTTAAAGATTCAATGGAATTGCCACTTTTGAACAACAGATGGCGCCAGGCTGTTTCCGCGGCCGTACTCAATTGATGGTAGAACACTCTTTTTTTACTTTTACGCAGAATTTTACCTACTTTAATTTTGGTAGGAACACTTTTATCCCTAAAATGCACAGGAAAGCACCAATCCACTGCCATGTGATATTTTGCACATTTTACCAAAAAAATGTCCGTGTTCCGGGACCAAATTCTGTTAACAGAACCTGACTGCTGAGCGGTAGGAAGTAGACTAACTCCCTGCACAAGGGATGCGTTACGCAACCCCGTCACGCTAAGGCCCATGCCTACACGAAGAAGTGGAGAGAATAGCCGATGCTATTACAATCCCCTTTTTAGATCGGGTTTAGTCTCTAAACCTTTCTGATAGATCTTATTTTAACGGCAGTAGTTTTGATTCTACAATCCATATCCCTATCATCTAAAATAGGAACAACGGTATAATGTACCGTTGGAGATAAGGTGACTTCAGTTTTGCCGCAGAAGAAACAAATTTTTCTCGGTATACATTGAGAGAGTAGCGCTAGCACGTTGCATTTGTATCATATGAACGCTATGACTGTTGCAATAGCAAGGTAACCTAGGTAGTGTACCTAAGGGTGGGCCGATTTTTTTGTTTTTTTGTTTTGTTTGAAAGGCCTCAGGTCCAAAAAGTTTCTACTGGATACCAGTAACTCATAGGCCAAATTACAGATTAAAAAAAATATATTTAACGGGAGCGCATCGACGATAAAGCCTAAAATCGAAAAAAAATGTTAATTTTCACACTCCTATAAAAATATTTCTTATATTTGACAGGTCTAATCTTTCAAATTAGTAAAATACTTCCTACTAAAGTCATTTTTTACAAATACTGTACAGCATTAACAAGAGAAGGGCGATATTTATCCCGAAAATGAGAGCGGGGAATAGAATTTTGTCACTTTAAGTTCATGTTTTCCCTGAAAAATTTTAATAATAGCTTTTTTTACATATTCCTAGATTAAAATATTATTTTTGTTCGGTACAATCCTGTATTAAAGTCGTAACTTGTCTGATGATCGGATGCGTAACGAATTTCCTGAAGCTAAGGGCGGTATTGTGCTTTGTTCTCAAACTTCGGCATCGTTTTTCGAGCCTGTATCCGAGTTCTTATGAATCCATCCCTACTTTTAGAATCGCACATATCTGAAGATGCAGCTGTAACATCTTTGACACACCTTTTATCAGCTTGAGTGTGACATGGAAGGTGGAAGATATCATCCTTCAACATTTGCGATACATCTTCCAGAAGAAATTGATTCAGCTCATTTTCACTGAAGTGCATTGTCAGTGGAGGTTCGGTCACTTTACACTTCTGCCAGTTGATGACGTCAGCATAATCTTTAGCTTTAAAATTAAGCTCTGGAACTTCAAACTTTCTCATCACTTTGGAGCTGGATTTTCTGGCAGATAGAATGTGATTAACAGCTTGTTCTCCCACATTGAGCCTTTATCACACAACATACCGATGATGATATTTTCAGGATGTGCGGCGTAGGCATTGGTTTTAATCACTTTATCGATGACTTCTATGAGATCATCCTCCAAGTATCTACTTAACATTGTACTTCGGTACAGATTGATTGGAACATCCTTCAGTTTTGCGTTACATTTAATGTCGTACTATACAATAGGAGAGCAGACTTTTATCATGAATTTGGCTAGAGTCTTCAACTCTTCTGATGGATTTTCTGTGCCAATATATTTCCTAAGAATCCTGTTCCCCATTGTCAGCCACCTAGCATTTGACACTTTTCCAGGATCTCGTGATGAGAATCCTGGAAATTCGTCATGATTTCTAGATGAGACAATTTTGCAAATATCGTAAAGGTATTTGGGCAAGTCACAATGAATAGTTTCGAACTCGACAAGAGGAAGCTGATTGCAGGTTATAAACTCTTCCCTACTGGGCCTGAATATTGATCAGGGCCTAATGTTTTTCCGTCTAATTTTTCAAACATGTGACGTAACCCGAGCTCATTACCGTGGAGTTGACAAACCGCCCATTGCAATGGTCTTTCAATCTCTGTCTCTAGACGACGAATAATACCAGAGTGCTTTCCGGTGTTCGTAGGACAACCATCGCATCCGATACACGCTAGAGTTGATATATCAACTCGTTTCTCAGAAAGATGGTTTAGAATTACACGAGAAACATTTTCAGCCCCTGAGGATAATGGCGTTACGTGTCCCAAATAGAGCGATCCGTGCTCCTGAATCAAAGAAATATGCTCCTCCAAATGTGTTTTTTTATGAAAGATCCCATCTGCTGTTTCTTCCATGAATAAAGTTTTATCCTTTCTGCCATCCCTTTGCCGAACTTCTGTCAGATATGCCGTACCTTCGCAGGCCATTGCAAAAGTGGGGAAATTAACTCTAGTCTGGGTGCTTTCTTTCAAGCCGACGGGCATCCATTCATCCTCGTTATCATCACTAATGTCATCTTTATCAGTACCGTCATTGAAATCTGAAACAATGTCATTGTCCTATTCATTCTATATTAAATGAGGGTCACGGTTTTCTTCAAATGCTGAATTTTCTCTCTCCACATTATCATTCGATTTTTGACGTTTGTTCTCGATAAGAACTTTATTGTCACGGGTATCAATGTTACGTTTCGTATCGTCTTGTAGAGTGTGTTGGGAAATAGACGATATTCGCATTGCTCTTAAGCTGCGTTGATCTGAAAGAAAGTCTTTTACCCTTGAAGGAACTTGATTTTCTGAAACACAAATGCAATTTGCTTGACATTTGCAAGCAGCTAAGTCAAAAAACCGATTTGCTTCACTAAGATACGAAAGCACAGTCGGCAGCTTTACATCAGTCAGGCCTTTGCAAACTCCCAAAATAGAACATTTTACATCTGAAGTTGAGGCCATTTTTAATAAGCGATACTAAAATAGAATGGAAAACTTAAAATTATGAATTTGGATATATTAACATAAAATTACCAACAAGGAAGTCAACTATAACGGTCACAAACTAAAAAATTCTTACCTATTCAAGCGGAAATAATTCTAGGCATCAGAAATACATAATACATATTTATATATATAATTAAACGTATCGTACAACTCAATGTATGAGAAATTCCCACAGAATGACAGAACACCATAAACAAATGAATACATTAAAAAATTAGCGACGTTTATCATTCAGCAACAAAAGAACTGCATGAATTTGCAGCAAACAACTTCAATACACTCTAAAAAATTAGTTTCACTTTTGTAATATGGACTATTATTATGCTTTTCTAGGGCACACATGAGCTTAAAGTGACAAAATTCACTGCAAATGCACTTTGTCAAATATAAGAAATATTTTATAGAAGTGTGAAAATTAACATTTTTTCCGATTTTAGGCTTTATCGTCGATGCGCTCCCGTTAAATATATTTTTTTTAATCTGTAATTTGGCCTGTGAGTTACTGGTATCCAGTAGAAACTTTTTGAACCTGAGGCCTTTCAAACAAAAACAAAAAAATTCGGGCTACTAACTACCCAGTTAGTAGCATTTTCACTCCAGGTGCGTGTTCGTCTGTCCCTACTGACTTTAATTACTGCGATCTCGATGTCATCGACCAATTGCTTTAGATTATTGATCATCAGTATATGGTAGCGATAAGTTCTCGCTATAGCGTATTTCTTTGACGAGAGTGTTCGTTGAACTTATTTTCAATACAATATTCAAACCGTTCAGTATACATTTGTCTTTGCTAACTATTTTCGTTGGACCCTGCATTTTAATTTTATCGTGTCCCAATTCACACAGCACATCAACATCAATCGGCTCATGGGGGATCAAAATGCATCAATTTGTGAGTGGTATAAAGGCAATGTTAATGGTATTAAAGGGGGAATATTTACATTCGTCACTGACACTTTTCACATTCGTTCTTAATATGCTATTTTCACAACTATGCTTTTCTGACATGAAGTAAGTGGGTTGCATTCGTTAACAAGAGTTTAATGATTCTAGTTTGATTGGATATGCTTTGAGACAATATTTTATGGTTGTTAAAAAATTTATCAAGTTCTCCGTTAATGCAGGTCATATCCTGTGAACTCAGAGTTCCAAAAAGTGTTTTTGAAATGTCTCCTACGAAATTGAAAAATCCTCTCTTAACACGGGTCCTTCCTAATAGCTGTTCCAGCAGATTTTTCTGGTTCTCTAAACGCTGTATACCCAAGTTGATCAGTTTGAGCTCAAATTTTGCAGGACAGTAATTCCAGAGGTTTGATGCAGTCGCATAAACGTGTTGCAATGAGACAAATCGTTCCTCTATAATATCCATACCTACTCCAAATATGATCTTCCATGGTTCGTGATACATACTAGCTTGTCCCAGTTATTCTGAGTAGACAATTACTCCGTACAGGTCAGTTGTAGTGACTTCCGCTTCGACTGCACTTAGTAGCCACAAAAGTAGTAGTGCCAAATTCATCTGCAAAATTATTGGTAATAAGGCATAAGTTAATTAGCGTGTATCCTAGTTCGCTTGTCTTTAAAAAGTACAGTGTAGTTGTTGTTTTCTTGTTTCTCTACAATTACTACTGGTCCTTTCCATGAAGTAGAGTTTATTATCTTGATGGTTGTTAATAAATTTGAACAAGATCTCCGGGTTCATAGATTCCTTCCGGTACGGCAATTCTCGAGCCTTGTATTTTTTTGTAATTTAGTTTCTGTGTCTCTATTTTCTCCTTAGCCTTCTTGAAGTAGTGTTAATGTCTACGCTTCCATAGGTCGAGTAGTTCTTCATACTTGACGTTAGGTGTTGTGCTTAGCATTGAGGGCAAATTAGCCTCTCTTCCAAAGGTCAGGTGGAAGGGTGTATATCCTGTACCGCCATGCTTCATACTGTTGCATGCCATGCAGATTATTTTCAGGTTTTGATCCCATTCAGTGTTATGGTCGTCGATGCTTGTTTTTAACAAATTATTAAGCGTCGAGTGTGCTCTCTCGAGGGGTCCGTTGATTTGTGGACGATAAACTGTAGTTTTAATGTGTTTAATTCGAAACAGGTTTTCAAAGTTCTATACCAGTTCGGATATGATATTTTGTCCTTGGTCTGTTAGGATATTTTTAGGTGCGCCGAATAGGTATATGTAATTATCAAATAACCCCTCTATAATGCTTTCTGATTCCGTGTTACTAAGAGGTATTAAGATCAAATATTTTGTGAGCATATCTTATGCTGAGGATGTATTCATTCCCTGATAGTGTCAAAGGCAATGGACCAAAGATATACATGGCTATTTCGCCGTTAGGATTGACAGGCGTATTTGAGATGATTGCTTCACATTGTCTTCTAATTCTTACCGTCTTTTGTAATTGGCATAGTTTTGTTTTCCTTAAAGAGTTGAGCAGTAATTGGTCCCTGTGATTCTCTGATGATTTCTCCGTTTTCCTTTTGAGTAAGTTCTGCACGTGGGATGTAGCACGTGTGAAACTGCTGATCTTCATATTTGTGGCTCAAGAAGTTGTGGTAGTCTCTTATTTTAACTTTTTCAAAAGGGGTGATCATTGTGTCAATAAAGTGGTAGCGTGAAATACTTAGTTTAGAGGTCATGGCATCTTTATTTATCTTATCTAACACTTTAAGCCACTCTGTCTCATTAAATTGAGGTAACTTATATAGAGATGTTTCCTGACTTCCATTCCGTTCTTTGGATATGGTTCACGAGAGCTTTCCACTTACGTTAGGATTTACATTTTCTCAACTGGGAGTCCTATTAGTAATCCATCTTTGATATTCTCTGAGCAAATTTTCTCTTTCTTCGTTAACCCTTCGTCGTCTGAGATGAGTAGATCTGCATCCATGCGACGGCGAGAAGAACTTGTTGGCGGTTGCGTTAACACATATTTCTCCCTGGAGGTACCCGCTGTTTCTTGTCCTGTTAAATCCTCTTCTCTTTCCATGTTTAGCTCAATTTCTTTTGGTGCATTTTGTAGAGAATTTTCTTCTTATTAAACTGGAAATAGTCTAGATAGACAGTCTGCGGCTTTATTTACCTTTCCTTTTACGTGCTCGACAGTTTAATGATATTCCTCCGAACGTAATCTCCATCGCAACAACCGCGAAGAGGGATCTTTCACGTTGTGTAGACATATTAACGCCAGATGGTCTGTTTGGATTGTAAATTTGATTGCAAGAAGGTGCTGGCTTAACTTTGTGCATGCCCAAACTATTTGCTAACAATTCCTTTTCCGTTTTATTATAATTGATCTCGATTTTGTTTAACGTCCTTGATATGTAACAACAGGGATGGCCGTTTTGGGATAATGCTGCGCCTAATTCGTGATTAGATGCATCTGTCGTTAAAGTGCATTTTTCCTTGTAGTTTGGAAATCTTGAAACCGGTGCTGAGCATAATAGTTCTTTTATTTGGTCAAAAGTTTCTTGACAATTTGTCGACCTGTCAAAAGGTGTCTCCTTCTGCGTTCAATCTGTAAGAGGCTGACAACTTTGAGAATTTTTCTATAAATTTTCTATAGTATGTCCTACTGCCTCTACTTTTGAGGGGTTAGGTTTTACGCCGTCCTCAGTTAACAAATGTCCTTACTATTCAAGTTCCGGGCGTAAATACTCGCACTTGTCAGGCTGAAGTTTTAATCCCGTTTCTCTCAGTCTGTCAAATAGGCTTATTAGTTTCTCGTTTTGTTCTTTTAAAGTTGAGCCGAATACGAGAATGTCGTCGAGGTAAACAAAACATTTTTTTCCTACCAATCCTCTCAGGGCATTGTCCATCATCCTTTGGAAAGTAGCGGGAGCATTTTTGAGTTAAAAGGGCATTTTGTTAAATTCAAAATGTCCTTCTGGTGTTGAAAAAGCCGTATGCTGTTTTGAGGTTTCACCAGTGGGTGGAATCTAAATGTTCAAGGGTGGCGCAGTATTCACGCGCCCTCTAAAATATGAAACCACTAATCGGAACTAAAATTCAATATGGGACGTATGCCGGGGAATTTAAATGTAATTAAATATCAAATAAAAGGAGAAGATATCGATTCGTGTAAGAAATGTAGGTAAGAAATATTAATAATATTAAATTTGATTGTAAATAAATAACTCTTTATAATGATATTGAATATTTTAAATATTTTGTATCCATAGATTTTTTCACGAATCAATAACTGTACCTTTTATGCATTTCATATAATGGCGAGCAACATTGTAAAAATGTAAGTGGTGAAAGGTTAAATAACTGATACGAAGATAATTTGATAAGTTTTTAAACGTAGATAGTTGTATTTATAAAACTACTTTTTACACTAAAAACTAAAACTTTACACTAAAAATGAAATGTAGAAATTGAAATTGAAATTCTTATTTTCTAACTTTATAGAATAGTTTTATACACTTATTTTAACCTTAACTGGAATTTAAATGAGGGTTTACATTACTGAAATAAATATTGAAACTGGTTACCCAGTTGTTTTATATAGCAACATTAAAAATGAAACCATTTTTAATTGGAGTCGCCCAAAATTGATCAATTTGAAATGTAATTGTTAAAACTTGAATAATTTAGAAATTGGAGGACTTCGAAAGTGTAAATTCATTTAACAATTAAATAAGAAATAAGTCAAATTATAATCAATAATTAAAAGGCTTATTATAAGTATTAAATCTAGTGCGAATTGTGTCTAAAATGTTTAGGCTTTCTTAGAAAAATTGAAAGAAAAGCAAGGTTTCGATGCCTCGAACATCATTGGTCAGTTTGGAGTAGGTTTTTACAGCGCTTTTATGATCGCTGATAAAGTCGAAGTTTTCAGATAATCCTACGCAAAGGATTCCGAAGGTCTTCACTGGTCTACCGATGGGTAAAATTATTTATCAAAATCTGCTGCAATATATATATAATAATTGTAATTTAAGTAATAATAGATAGAATATATAGATAAAATGTAGCAAATATGCATTTGCGTAACACATCCGGATCCTCGTATCCTCTCCGTATCATGGAAGAAAAACTCATTAAAAAAGGAAGATGAACATTTAACTTGTTGAAATTCGGATTCTACGTGAAATTTTGCGTTAGAAGGTCTCGGAGTAATTGCAATAGTTTTCCTTGCAACGATAAAAACTTTTAAAAAATATAATACTTATCGACAACGTGGTCTGAAGGCGACTTCAAGTGCTTGATTATGGACGCTTGAAGTCACCTTCAACCAACGTTGTCGATAGGTATTATATTTTTTCAAAGTTTTTGTTCTTGCAAGAAAAACTATTGCAATTACTCCGTGACCTTCTAACGCAAAAATTTCACGTAGAATCCGAATTTTAACAAGTTAAATGTTCATCTTCCCTTTTTAATGAGTTTTTCTTGCATGATACGGAGAGGATACGATGTGGATACTATAAAGATACGCTGTAGCGTATCCGTTCCGTTCATTGGGTCCGCTAGGGTATGTAAGCTCGAAAGATTCTTTGTTTTTATCGTCACGGTTAACCAAATTTTCAAAAATAACTTCTATGTCTTTGGTTAAAAGATTATTTCGAATTCCTTTAAGCAGGTGTGGAGAATCGTAAAGCGGGATTATCTGCTGCCCGTAAATCTCAATTTTTCCAGCTGAAAAAATAAACTTAATTACTTTCTTGTAGAAGGAAAAAAGTAAAAAAAGAAAATGTAAATGTGTGTACTAGGGTGGTCCAAAATGGCGACTTTTAAATAAATGCAAACGATCCCCCCAAAATGTTTCGAAATCCAAAAAAATAAAGATCCTATGTTTTCTTTTTTCAAAATTTTGATTTTATATGGTGCCTGTTGAGACTTGAAATTTGCATGGGAAAATGCAAGGGAAAAAGTCACTTTTTGGTATTTTTCGAATTATTGTTCAGGGTTAGGGAAAAGTTGACATTAAAGTTATAAGGCTTCTAGAGCACTTTCGAACGAAGAATTTGACCTATCATACATATGGATTTGACGCCCCTAACACAACCCCACGATGCCCTGAAAACTACCCTTAAATCGAAAAATGCACACTCTTCAGGAAATTGACTCTTTTAAGCAGTTTATTCTCCTTTTTTTCGGAAATCATTACTACAGGTCTATTGGAATGTTTAGAAATATTTTTCAGTTAATTTCCTTTGTTTAAACAATTAATTATTATTAATTTTCTACTTTTTTGCAATTTACGGTAAAAAATACAGCTTTTCTTGTGATAAACCTATATATTTTAATTTCAAGGTATCCTCTATACATTATCTAATAAATCCTAAATTGTTTAAACAAATTTTTGTTCAATTCGCCTGAAATTCAGTTTTTTGAAATCGAACTGGCCAGCTGTTATTTTGAAATCACATTATTCATATTTACAAATAATTTCCATTGTTTAAATAATAAAATTATTTTTTTCAACATTCCATTATTTATTCAAACAAATTCAATTGTTTTCAATATTTTTTCAGTAAATTCAGGAGCTACATTTTTTCTTCAAATAATAAATACTATAATTATTGATTTCCAAATTCAAACAATTTTATTATGTTTTGATTGCGTGAAGATGGGTTTATTGGGTTACACATAACACTGTAAATAAGTTGAACATTGTTCCTTGCAAAATAATGTATATATTCTTCACACATAACATAGAGAAAAATTTCGATCTCAAAAAACATAATTTTAGGCGAATTGAGGAAAAAAATTGTTTAAACAAATTTAATTTGTTCAAACAATTTAGGATTTATTAACACTAGAAGTACCGGGATTTTCTGCTACCTTTGGTTACCACGAGGGGTCAATTGACCCCTACCTGCCTTGGGTGTCAAATAATGATTTTAAACAATTTCTACCGTCAAAATTTAATGATAGAAGTATGCTATATTCATACTACATCGCTAATATAAATCAAGAAGAGTAGTGAGTTCTGAAAAAGTAGAACAAAGAAGTAAAAATGCCTACCCCAGCGTAGTCCTACCGACTTCGCTTCTGCTGCTACTGCAACAGCAAGCTAAATCGTTTGGTGCCGCTGTACTCCCCGATCCTAGTATACGCCATAAATTTCAACTTACTGCAAATCGACTGTCCCGAAAAATAAGTCACTAACAAATTTTTTCGTATACAGAGTGTATCAACTATATTTTACTTCGCTAGAGTGTCGTATCTCTATGTATTTTTAAATGGAGATACGACACGCTAGCGAAGCATAATACAGTTGATTCGATCTGTTTTCGGAAAAATTGGTTAGTGACTTATTCTTCGGCAGAGTTGAAATGTGGTTATTTCGAGCGCTTTACTATAAACCCAGAACGTTATACACCGGTAGTAGAACTGATAGTCCGAAAATGTATTGAAGCAGAGTAGAAGAAGAACCGACCATAAATGCAAACTCCAGCAGGCAATATATCATCTAGTTCATGTTAAATAGAACAGCAGTAATATTCCTGAGGATTAGAAATATCACACACACGTTATAGAAGCGATATAAATCAGACCTGCTGCGCAGAAGTGGCAAACAGTAATGAAATACCAGCCAAAACGCTATAGGGGTCAATTGACCCCTGCCGGTAACCGACTATAAAAAGTCCATTTTTTATTAAAGTGCGCATCCAATATTTCCGAAAAAATCGTCAAATACTCCTATTTATAAATAATTAAAAGTCACAAAACGCCATCTAGCTGCAATCAACCGCTGCGGAGATTTACCACTTCAAAAATTGAAAGGGGTCAATTGACCCCGCCCGGTACTTCTAGTGTTAAATAATATAGAGAAGATACCTTGAAATTCGAATATATAGATTTATTACAAGAAACCAGAATTTTAGGCGAATTGATGAAAAAAAATTGTTTAAACAAATTAAATTTGTTTAAACGATTTAGGATTTATTAGATAATGTATACAGGATACCTTGAAATTAAAATATATAGGTTTATCACAAGAAAAGCTGACTTTTTTACCATAAATTGTAAAAAAGTAAAAAATTATTAGAATTAATTGTTTAAGCAATAGAAAGAAATTATTAAATGAATGAAGAAATAAATAAAGTTACTTTCAGATAATAAACTGCCATTCCGATCTCAGAAAACAGATTTAAAACGAATTTTATAGAAGAACATATTATTTAAACAAATAGAATTTATTTAAATAAATGGAAAATAACTAAGAAACATTTTTAAACATTCCAGTAGACCTATAGTAATGATTTCCGGAAAAAAAGGAGAATAAACTGCTTCAAAGAGTCAATTTCCTGAAGAATGTAGATTTTTCGATTTAAGCCCTAGCGGACCGAATGAACGGAACGGATACGCTACAGCGTATCGCTATAGTATCCACATCGTATCCTCTCCGTATCATGCAAGAAAAACTCATTAAAAAGGGAAGATGAACATTTAACTTGTTGAGATTCGGATTCTACGTGAAATTTTGGGTTAGAAGGTCACGGAGTAATTGCAGTAGTTTTTCTTGCAA
>CAKNWW010266280.1:0-10414 GCA_932074435.1 Andricus kollari
AATGTTTTCTCGCCCCACTAATCCCTCTGCCTTGACCTAGGGAACTTTTCTTTGAGACTTAGCTACTTTAATTATAAAATTTTGTAAATTTTTGTTTTGAGTGGTGCCGAGGAGGCGTCTGGTGCCATTCAACCCAAGTAATTATAAGATTCATATTGATTCCCTACTAAAAAAAAGTCAGGAATCGTCAGAAAAAAAGTCAGGACTTCTGACCATTTCTGACCACTTTTGTGACGTTTCTCGACAAGAATCGTCAGGAAAAGTCTGAATTCATGAGAAATGTTCAAAAATCGTCAGAGCTTGGGTTCGAAGGATAATCCTTTTATTAGGGGTCCAAGAATAGAATGCCACAAAACCTAATCCCTTTTGTATTTCCCAGGCTATTTATATTTATTTATGCATATTCTCTTTTTCCCTTTATTTCATTAATAATATTTATATATTAAATCACTCTGAAGGTGAATCTGAAAGTTTTGTCCGTTTTGACGTATCTCTTTCTCTTTACAGGATACATTATATTTATCCTAATTTTCAATTTTTTAGGAAAATTTTTAGGTATCTGAAATCGTCGAAACCCGTAGATTCTGAATTTCTAACTTTTGAATCTGTATATGCAACATTGAAACAAATATTATTTTCAATTTTTAATCCTTTTGGGTTGGCCTACCGGCTGCACACGAATTCAGTCCCGCGATCAGAAAAACGCTCGAATTCAGTCCCGTGAAGAGACTGCCCGGAGCTTACCTGAGTCAACTTCACTCACCCCCCACTCCTCTCTTACTCGGTTGACAAGCTGACACATATATAAAAATAAGAAGTAAAGGGACAAGAAGGCGCGAAATTTTGGAAAAAGAACAATTCCTTATGGAAAGTATGATGTCCTTCCAGAATGGTAGTTTCAAAAGAATCGAGTTCGTTCGCAAGGTTTCGCCCAAATTCTTACCAGTATAGTTTTTTGACATTTGATAATAGGTATTTTCAATGCATGACTCGAAGTGAAATAAATAGCTCCTTCAAAAGTTTTTAGGGGAATATATAGCTTATTGTAGCATTTGTTTCACTTGACGACAATTTTTTAAAAATTTTAGTGATATTGTCAGATATAATTGACAATATATGTTCCCCAACATTTTTTAAACACGCCAGCATCATAATAAATGCTGCCAGTCCTAAGCCTGGAATATATTGTGCAAGCAAGTGTGAAGGGAAAATTTTGGGAAACAGTTGGAGCGAGAGAGGTTTGACTCCTTTGGACATATTTTCTCTCTCTTACTCACGTCCGCTCATTCTCTCCTTCTCGTACGGTGGTGCGAAGGGGCCGCCAGTGGTGGGGGAAAGAAGGAACGGAGGAGAGAGCGTCGCCGGACTGAATTTGGGACTGAGTTCGTGTCCCACCGCTCTTCTCAATTCTGACCACGGGACTGAATTGGTGTGCACCGGGACTACCTGTGGTCCTAGCCGATGAGCAACCTGATAGGATGTGAATTAGCATATCTTCAGAAATAGTCAGGCTCGTCAGGAATGGTCAGGATGTTCAGGAATCGTCAGAACTTCTGACCATTTGTAACGATTCCTGACTTTTTTTTAGTAGGGTTAAGCCACTTTGAGCGTTATTTCCCGCTTTGCGTCCCACAGAGCTGGGACGCATTATAGAGTTTTTGGGGAAACTATAGCCTCATACGCGCACGTAGCGCGCGTTTAAATGGTTCTACATGCAATTATCTTGTTTGAAACTGAAGTTTAGTAAAATACCATGAAATTAACTTTTACATTAATAACTTTTAATTGTACACGGTTTCACGTGGGTGCCCTCTCACGTTACAGATTAAATATTTGTTCAAATCGAAACATTTGCATCCAAGTTTGGAAAAACAATTTTAAAAGACGGCGCGTATTAACAAATATGTTCCCACATGCTCTGGTGTAAGATCTTTGGATTCTGACAAATGTGCCAACATATGCGGAATGATATAAGAAATTATGTTTCGAATTCATTGATAATGGTTTAGTATTCGATCACAGTAAAAATTACGGAAAATATGTTTCAGCGGCAAGACAAGTCCACAAAATCTTGAAGCACCACAATATCATTCAATTAAAGAGTTCCTTAAAGTATTGGAAGCAATTAACAAAAAGAAGAAAGACTGGACAATGAAAAAGAAATTTTTTATCATATTAAAATTTGTATTGCTTTACTTAATTCTTATTACATACATAGTGCATATATTTTCTTAGAAAAATAGAATTATTCAAAATGTTCTAATGATTTTGATTTTAATATAATTGAGATAGAAAAGTTGTACTTATTATTAAAAAGATTATAGCTGCATTTATTCTTATTTTTCATGTGTTATAAATACTACAATATAAATGCAAATAACCTCCTTACTAATATAACTTTCCCTGCCTGTGTTGCAATATATGTAACATAATTATTTAAACATTTTATAAAATTTTATTTTTATTAGAACAATAGATTTTCGAACGACAGACTATACGGACCTTTCGTATTTTGCGCACCCTTGAGCGGAAAAGTGTAAATTTGACGAAGAACAAATTTCGGCCCTACATTTTATCCTGCATGATTTCAAAGAGTTTAAAAAAATCTATTTTTTGAAATAGAAATATTTTTTTCAAACAAAAAAAAATCAAAAATTATATATATATATCTTGTCTTGGAGGTGCCAAGGTTTCACTGGTTAATAGCCTGAAAAGCATCCCTGCGTGTCAAGAAATGCTAAGACACTTGCGGGGAAAATGCAGAAGGCGGTCGTCCTTGGGTCGCTCCGTGTCCTCAGGGTGCACGAGACTTTTGCCGGATCATCTTATTGAATTCGTCGCAGACTGTAACCACCTATCTCACGGTCGTGAGACGTGGTTACAGCTGAAATTTTACCGCGATTTCGCTGGGAGCGGGTGCAATTTTTCAGATTAGCACCTGCTCCCAGCGAAATCCTGCGGTTGTCCTTATGACAAACTTATATATATCGTTATTAGAGTTAAAACGCTATAATAAAAGTCCAATCGGATCATCCTAAAAGAAGTTACACTAACGTGAAGGTGAAGAAACGCGTGACAAATTCAGGTGGGAACACATGACGTATTCTGCCCCATAGATAATGGGAAGAGTCATCGAGTACGCTCCTACAGTCTATTTCGAAGATTACATTCTTCCTATCTTCACTGTTTTGTTATTTAGTACGAATTTCTGTTTGTTTCATACTTAAAATAAATCAATTTTTTCTCGACAAAGATTTCACAGTAATTTGTTCCTTTACCTTATTATCGCCTGGAAAACTTCTCATTTCAGTGGGTTCAGTCTGTTTTCTGTTCGTTTATTGCTTTCAGTACTTTAAAAAATTTATCGATTGAACAAAATAATGCTTCTTCACAATCCCCCTCTATCTTTTTCTATCTCCTTTTCAACCCAGATTTACGCCTATCTCTTTTAATTGTCTTTTTCTCCATGCCTACATCCCTGTCTATCTTTTTCGGCCTCTTTGCCAATATGGTTCCAATACCATCCCTTTCAATCTCACTTCTATATCCTTTGGCTATCGCCGTCTATCCTTTTCTACCTCTTTGTCGATCCAGATCTAATTCGATCTCAATTTTAATTAGTGAAAATTTACTGCTTCTGTGTGAAATTTAACTCACAATCAGTAACGTACTTCCGGCTCTTTGCATCATTAAAGTTCCACTGATTCAAATAGCTGAAAGTATTACACTATTAATGAGTTCAATTACACAAATTAAAATTAAGAGAGAACCCTTTCAGTCCCCTTTTTTCATCTCAGTTGTCCCTTTATTGTCGTTCTATTTCTGTCTATCACTTTGTCAATTCAGCCTCTTCGTCTGTTTCTTTTCCACTGTTTTTATATGTGCTTCTATCCTTTTTCTATTAGACTGGTCTTTATATAGAAATTTTCTTTTGGAAATCGTTCAATCACAATATTGCTTCAAATGTCCATGTGGCACAGAGGGACAAAAAAAGTTTCTGTGGTCAAATTATCTTTGAACCTACAATATTTTTTCGATTTGGACGTTGTTTTCTAAAATTAAAGATTTTCAAAGTTCGAAAAGATTTGCGTCTTTGGACTTTTTATACAAAAAATTTTTAATTCAACAACAGACTTGACTTTTTTGTTTAACTATTCAAAAGTACCATTTAATTGCAGATTTTCAGATAGATAAAAGAGGGTCCTACGTCTGTGCTGAAACTATCTAGAAATAATTTTTAGGGTTTGAAAATAATTTTTAAACAATTTTGCATTACTTTATAAACAAACTAATTGACAAAAGTTTTTTTCGGGATTGAAAATGTTTAGATTATTGAAGTTCACAGTTTTGGAATAAGCTGTGACAAAAAATAAGTTTTTATTGCGATTAGTTGTTCAAAAAATTAATAATTGTTTTGAATTTGTAAAGTGTTATAGCAAAGAGTTATCAAGAATAAATTTTCAAGTATCATAGTGAAGAGTCATCGCAAAGACATTCTTAGCCAATTTCGCGAATAAAAGTTGAGCTTATTCGTTCGAAAGTAGCCAAACTCCAAATTTGTTTATGAAAACTGTTCAAATAATTAACAATTCTTGTAAATTTGCAAAGGGTCGGAGCGAAGAGTCATCAGAAAGACATTCTTAGTGGATTCCGTAAACAAATTAAGTTTGTTCGTTGAATAATAGCCAAATTTGGAATTGTTTTCTGAAAATGGTGTAAATAATTAGTCATTATTGAGAAATTAAAAAACACCATAGAAAAAAATGGTCGCTAAGACATTTTTAGTTAATTCTTTTAAAAAATTGAGCCTATTCGTTGAAAAAATAGACAAAACTCTGAATTTGTTTATGAAAATTGTTTAAATAATTAATAATTCTTGGGTATTTGCATAGCACCATAGGAATGAGTCATCGCAAAGATATTTTCAGTTATTTACGTAAAAAAACTGGGCCTATTCGTTGCAAAATAGTCAAATATACATAATCTAAATGTAAATAGTCATTTTTTAAACTATTCTCACTCACTGCATATTATTTATGGATAGTTTCAGCCTATTTGTTAAAAAATAGCCAAACTTATGTTTATGAAAATTGTTTAAATAATTAATAATTCTTAGGAATTTGCAAAGCATTATATCGATGTCATCGCTAAGACAGACTTAGTTCATTCTTTTAAAAAATTGACCCAATTCGTTAAAAAATAGCCACACTCTACTTGTCCAACATGTGGGAGCAAAGCATAATATCAAAGATTCACCGGAAAAACATTCTTAGTTGAATCCGTGAAAAAAATGAGCGTATTCATTGAAAAATATTCAAACTTTGAATTTGTTTATGAAGATTGTTTAAATAGTTAATCATTCTTGCCAATTTACAAAGCACTATAGAAAAAAGTCATCGCAAAGATATTCTTAGTTAATTATGCTTTGAAAAATTGAGTCTAGTAGTTAAAAAATAGACAAACTTTGAATTTGTTTGATAATTGTTTGAATAATTAATTATTCTTTTAAAATTTCAAAGTATCATATCAATGAGTCACCATAAAAACATTCTTAGTAGATTCCGTGAAAAAATTGAGCGTGTTCATTAGAAAATTGTCAAACTCAGAATTTGTTTATAGAAATTGTTTAAATAATAAATAATTTTTGTAAATTTACAAAGCGTCATAGCATAGAGTCATCAAAAAGACGTTCTTAGTTGATTCCGTGAAAATGTTGAGCCTATTTGTTGAAAATAGTTAAACTATGAAATTATTTAAACAATCGCCAAATAGCATCTATTTTCAATTAATAGTAATCAAGCTTTTATTTCTCGCACATTTTATACGAAAACTCTGAATTTCAATAAGCAAAACATTCCTAATCTCGAAAATAACTTTTGATCATAAAGTAATTTTTTTTTCAAATGATTGTCACCAACTGCAAATCATTTCTAGATAGTTGTAGCACAGATATAAAACTATCTTTGCTTAATCTAAAAATCTTTTTTAAAAACACGGAAACTCGGAAAAGTTATAAAAAATGTCAACTTTGTTGTTAAATATAAAATTAATCAAATTTATTATAAAAAATGCAAACACACAAATCTTTCCGAAATTTCTTAAGCTTTAATTTAAAAAAATGGTACACTTTTTGAAACTTTTGAATTATAAATTAACTGTGACTAATACTTATGAATAACGTTAAATCGAAAATTAATTTTTCAAAGTACGCCAAACTCTCGATTTAGTAACAGTGTCGGGTGTTGCCTGCAAATAGCCTTATTATTAACTCGGGGGAATCCGAACGTAAACGCGGGTTACTAAAACGCGGTTCTGGTGTACGATTAAAATGCCAATGAAAAGCCTTCTTTTAAAAAAAGGGCAACAAGAGAATCGTATATCTAGCCAAATATTTCTACTTAAACAGCATATGAACGCTATTACGTTCCTTATTAAAACGATAAGTGTATTACGAGTAACGCTTTCAAGAAGCATGTTATGAAGGCTGAAATGAAAACAAACATCTCTAGTTCTAATAATCACGCCTGAAGGCGAGCTAGAGATCACCCAGTGGTGATCGCAGATCAGTCACTGTACCTCCTTTTCAATATACGATTTTCGATCTCATGTGCTGGTTCTGACACACCTTCCCCAAAACTCATTCGATCGACCCCCTTCCTAAGTCGGACGGGCCCTTGAGCTCGGCTGTGCACGGTCGAAACAAAGTAAGTGCTAAACCATAAAAAGTGCACTTTTTGTGTTTTGATTTCTTATTACAGTTCCAAAATACACATCATTGTTTTCAAATCTAAACATATTTGCATAAAAACATTAATATACTAAATATTACAAGTATTATTTATGCTCAATGAAACATGACTCGGTACTCGGTTCAAATAAGACAGGCTAGGAAGAGACAGAAAAAGTGGAGAATAAGAGACTCTAAATTGTACTTTCACATACCAGACCAACTCAAACCCACTACTTTGTCAGACTCCAACCTATGAAAACTAGTAATACCTAAAAAATTAGATCTCAGATTCGAAATTCCCCGAGAATTCCTGAACATTATTTCTGGCCAGAAATGTATCAGGAGCTAAGCAGATATGTAAAAGAGTGTACATTTTGTCTGCGAACAATATTTAGTAGTCAAATGAAAATACAATTCATAGTAAAGAGAATAGCAGAGGAATTGTGGCACATGGTCCGCTTCCGATTAGTAAAAAGAGAAGAAAGCAAAATAGTTAATTATTTGTAGATTCATTCTTCAAATTTGTAGAGATAATCTGTATTAAAAAAGCGACTGGGTTTTTTTTCATTTTATTTCATTTTGTTCATTTTTTACTCATGAATGAAAGTTTAGGGCTCTTGAGCGACCTCCAGAATTTAAGCAATCAAATTGAAATTCGGCAAATTTGATTTCCTCGATAAAATACACCATACGAGTGAATAAGAACCAAAGAAATTAAAAATATATATTTTATGCAATAATCCCCTTCCCCTCTCTTAACCGTTACTTAATGCATGAATAATTGCTCAGACGCACATACCAAGGGCCAATCAAGGAATTATTTGTTTAACATTACACTACATGTGAAACGAACGCAAATTTTCTTTTTCATTCAAATGCAGAATTTAGGTTTGCCTTTGAAAGTTGGATAATTCCAACATCATGTAATTTGTTTAGGTTAAGGTAAATGGTAACATCTAATAAAAACAATTGACAAAATAATTTACTGTTATTTTTATGCTTACCTCTGAAGGCATTACATTTGTTGCCTTTCTCGTACTAGTTATGCTCATCTGCTGCGAATCGTTGGATGCTTTCATGGGCTCTAAAGGAGAGAAACCGAGATTAGCTGCAAATCTTGGAATTTTTGGATTCCACCTTGGCCCAAATAACTGAAAGTAGTAATAGATTAAAGTGAAAACGCTTTTCTGATGAATAAATAGACGAACGACTTTTACGTTTTGAAGTAGCGTATAATTATTTTTAAAGCATGACAACCGTTTTTAAAACGGTATAATGTACTAGAAAAATACTTTTAAATTAGTAGACAGGTATTTCCTGTGCTTGATCTAAAATCTGGAAATAGCAAACGTATGTACAATGTTTCGAGAATCGATGTCCAGGGAGCTGAGAAGAATATTACTGCTCGAGCTGTTGGACCATTGGTATGTCAGTGCATTAGTTTCCTCAACGCTCTTCAAACTTTCCCAAACTTGATCAGTTTCGATAATTAGGGGTGATAATGTGGCATCCTGCACTATATAATATGTAGGAAACATAATGGATATTATATCCTCTATCTTGTTTGAAGCCTGTAAAACAATACACGTAAATATTTTATTTATATCAGGTAGATGAGAGAAGAACAACACACTTAAAAAACTGCACTTTGATAGGTTTCAAATTCAAGGAAGGGAGTCGCCAAAGAATCAAGGAATTTCATATCTCATCCTTTCTGATGGAAAATATTTCGATTTCGAAATTATCTGGTCACCAAATAATATTCCTTATTTCTAATAATACAGGCCTACTAAAATAGCAGAAGCTGCTCAGTTTTACACAATAATCTATAATAATCTATAACACAATAATCTCTTATTAATATTATAAACTTACATTCTTGTTCTCTATCCGACTAATTGACTCTTTCAAACTAAAATTGTGTCTTAGTGCGTCAGTAGTACACTCGAAATCGCCATAATCTTCAATATCGTCGTCCTGTTTATCGACTGTCCTTGTTGGTTCTTGTAGGCTCGAAGGAAAATCTTTAGATTGATCAGAAATTTTGTTGACTTGAGTGCTAGAAAAATCAGCAAAATCACCGAAATCATCTAACTCGTTAGTTTGATCGAGTTTTCCAAAGTTTGAACTTCGCTTGATTGTCGTATGTATATCCAGATCTAAGTGTCTTTCATTTTGTACATCTTGCATTACTAAGCTTTGTTTCGTGACTTCATTGGCAGTCAGAAGTTGAGAATTCGCATTGACCGAAAAGTCTTCCTGATTTGACTGTATACCAGCATAGCTGCCTGCAAAGTTGGTTGTTTCAGAAAAACGCAGATGCTTCGAAAAATCACAGACATCGTCATATTTTTGATTAAATTCTTTTTTATTATCTATTGGAAAATTGGACAGCTCGAGATCAGAAATTTGATTGATAGCCAAAACGTCCCCATTTATATTTTTTGAGTGCGTTAGGTTCTCCTCGGTTTTGGTCGCTACAGTTTCACAAGAAAAATGGCTAAAATTTAGTTCATTTTCGGCATCTGGATTCCTATCATTGTGATCGACAGAGGTAGAGTTTAAGTTTAATTCTTGATACACCGTGCTGTCAAAGCACGTAAAGTTCTGCAAATTAGCAGACTCGTCCAACCTCACCTCATCATTTTGCGAAATCGTCCATTTTCTAAAAGTCAAATTTTCTGGCAAAATGTTTGGGTCGGAAAATGTTTTTTTAAGATTTACTCCATCTTGCCCAACATCGAAAGTTTCCTCACATCGCAAATCGGATTCAGCGTTTTCGAAAGTATTTTCAATCAGTGGCTTTGATATTTTCTCGACATCGCATTTAACAGGATTCTCATACGTCTCGTAACTATAGAAATCATCCTCCGAACATTGATGTAAATGAGGCATACTACTGGGATCATCGAGAATTAAACTGAGCGGTTCCTGATCTTCATTCATATCAGGGCTACTTAAAATTTCTTCGTCTTCCCGTTGGCTACTAGTTTTTACACTATCATCTAAACTACTGTTATTATTAATAATTACTACGTCGGTGGTAACATAACTTGTCTGCTCTAATCCACTTGCAACTGAAATACAACAGCCAAAACTATCGCTATTCCTCTGGGTACTTTTTTTTACATCAGTATCGTCATTAAAAATAATATGCTCTCTTCTATTATCTGAATTTAAGTAGCTCACTGTGCTGTCAGTATCCTCATCGATCAGATAATCATCAATGATCAATGACTTAGGAGTAAGTTGCTTCATTGGAGATGAACTTGCAGAAGATATTGACTCAATGATTCCGTTCACTTCAGGTGAAACACATATAGATGGTACTGGCGTCTGAATTGAAGTTACAAGCTTTTGAGGTGAATCAGACGCAACAGATAAACCTGAAAAAATTAAATAATTAAAATTAGAAAATTTATTACTAATCTTCTGAAAAGTTATGAAACAATGTCTGAAATCTAACCTCAATATAATTAAAAATTACAATTTTCGGTACATACAGATTCTACAGGTCACATTTTTTGATCGATTTTAAATTTACTGGAAAATGCATACAGTAAGGATTAATTCATACGAACTATAGTAATGAGTGCGAAAGAGACACATGGTGAGCGTGAACCATATTCAACCTAAAAGTCTTTGCATTCGCCGGTTTTTTGCAGAAATTAACTACAAGATGAT
>CAKNWW010266284.1:0-10581 GCA_932074435.1 Andricus kollari
ATTTCTTCAGTTATAGTTTTCGACAAAGTGTCCGCCATCAACGCAAGTAATTCTTCAAACGTTGTTTTAGTTAAATAAATAGTACTTCCAGAGCCCTTGTTGCCAAATTTTCTGACGTTATCCTTCATAAAAGGATCAAATTCTGCGATAAATTCGATCAGCATTAGAAAGTTGCCATTATTCGGTGAGTTGCAATTATTAATTCGTATCATAAACGCATTTTTCATCCATTTGTTTTACTTTGAAAAAAGAATCAAGTTTACGAGTTTTTTGCAACACTTCATGTTCTTTTTGTGATTTTTCGGCCGCTCACTTTTTATATGCAGCGCCGCTCAATTTTTTTCGATTTTCATTCTTTTTAATACGTCATATGTTCCTGTTTTGATTAATAAACACTGTTTTTCCGAAACTGACACTACAATACTAGTTATGTAACGAGTAGGTAACGAGAAACATGCAAGATGGGATAATCATTGAAAACAATATGGCTGCCAGGGGCCCTGAAAGTTTGAATTTTTACTGCGAAATGTATGAATAAAGGGATACTGGGTTAACTGACAACATTGTTTGAAAATATTATACTGTGAAATTCTACTATCAGGTAAGCAGTCTAGATTCAAAAAAATGTATAATTTATTTAGCTTTTGTTGTTCTAAGATTAGATTTAATTATAAACTGTAGGGTATCTGTGGGGTATTCTACCAAGGGACAGAAGCGAAGTTTCCAGAAAGCACGTCCAGCCTCGCTTCCTGCTTTGGGAATCGATCCCGCGCCAGCGCAGCTGCCCCGGCTGCAGTATTGGAACAGAGGACAATCACTATACCATCTGAGCCACGATGAATCCCTAGACTAAACACTGCTCTTGTAAAACATGCAACATTAAACAAACATTGCTAAAGAATTCAATTATTTTGAACGTATGTTTATGGAAAAGTTTTACATCATTGAAAATACAAATAATGTTAATTTTAGAACAGACATTGATAATATGAGCATCACTCATAATAGCCTCATTCATGCTACCTAATGATATTACTCTCTTTTCTATTACCGCTTTTCTACAATATATTTTTAAATTCTTAAGGATGTACCTTGTTATCAAAATCAGAAAATGTATTTCCTTTCTTATGTATTTATCTCTCTCTATTCCTTCTCTCTTATACCAATGTACTGTTCATACATCATAAAATCTATGTCATGTACTGTTGATATACTCACTGTACCACCACGATAATATGAACCAACCTACCGCCTATACATCACCTGTGTTTCTTGCCGTAGCCATTCCGTCTGCTGAACGGTATTAAAACACTCCAGGGTGATCGTCTGAGGTCTTTAGGTTTGACTTGAATGACGAAAAATTCTGAGTACGCTATTCTATGGTTTTTGACCCGCAGAATCCTAAAATTAAGGTCATAAAATCGTATCTGCTTCCCTTTCCAAGATATAGTCGAAAAATCTAATTTTTTATTATTTTTATTAAAAATGATGCATTAAAATGGGAAAATAAAGTTTAGTATGTAATTTTGACACATAATAATAATGATCATACGTATTTTTGAAGCTATTTATCATACATAAGTAATATATTTATTATTATATTGGTTACACATTATGCTTCATTGATTCCATCGTATCACTGTACATAAATTGAATACATACTCTTAACTGGCTGTCTATGAAATCTGCTGTGTTTATGTTTACATTGCTATTCGGTATTTTGCTGTGCATTGTTCATGTTTTACATTGCTATTCGCATCGCTGTTTTGCTGTGTATTAAGCCTACCCTCTGATTCAAGTTAATCGCGTTGAAATATCACAATTTTATTAGTAGTGTTCGATACGTCGTGTAGGTCGCCTTGAAAAGTATTTTGATCAGTAACTTATTTACTTTTTTGATTAAAACTATGCCTGTGAATTATTTTTCGAAACAAAACTGTGAATAGCTTTTCAAATAATCAAAATATTGAAGTGTTAGTCAAAAAATATTGTGATGAAAACTATGATCTAAGTGATGCAAGATTTCCCCTGAGTATTTGTGTGTCATGTCGTCTTACACTTCAAGAACAAGAAAAAGAAAATGTTCAAAGACATATCTCAAAAATACCAAACTATGAAGATATCTTGCTAGCGAAAGGTACTCGAGCTCAATCTTCTTCTCATGTGAATGAAAGCTGCAATTGTTACATGTGTTTAACTGCTAGATGTACTGATCATGCAAAATCGAAAAAGAAAGAAACACTGGACTCATCTAAAGGTATGCAGAACAAAATAAACGCATCGAACGGTTTGTATGGCTCATCTCAGTCGAAAGTAACAAAGCTTCCAAAATGTAAGAATTCTACGTCTAAAGCTCAAAAAGTTATTCAATGGTGTAAAATGTGTTTGAAAGAGGTAGGCAAAGGTAAAAGCGACGTTTGTACTACTTCATCATCATCAGCCGCTGGTAAAAACGTTATGAATGTACTACATAAATTGCCAGATAAACATAAAGAGCAAATGGCTTCTAGTATAATAAAAGACAAAATTCACATAGAAGACGGAAATAAGAGTACAGATAAGACAGTAGAGCTTCATACTTTAGACAAAAAAATAGGAATATGTGTCAACCCTAAAAAATTTCCATCTGAAAATTTCTTTACTGCTGAAAGTTTAGATGAATTTCAAACTACCACGGGCGTTTCAAATAATCACATGAAAAAAATGACTGGCTTAATTCGTACATCAGTAGGGAAAAACGCTGTACCGGCAAATTCTGCACGACATTTAAGTGAACGATCGAAGTTGTTGAAAGATATATATCAAACCGAGATTTTAGAATTTGAAACTGGACACAATAATGATAAAAAGAAATTGGCTGTTGTTTTTGCAAATACTAAAGAATTATTAAATCATGTAGTAGAAAAGCGAAATATTATCGGCGATTACCGTGTTAAAATTATGGCTGATGGTGGGCAAGGCTTTTTTAAAATTTGCATGTCTGTGATAGCTGATGTATCAACAGATCCTCCATTGGAAAAAAGAAAAAAAGTAGTTTATAACGAAACAAACACCACGTCTAACTGGAATAGTGTAAAAAAATTATAATAGTTTGTATTGGGCCAGTGATAAAAGAATCATACGCAAATATCAAAATTCTCTTTGATTTGATGAAAATTAATGATATTTCATTCAAATTCACGTCAGATTTCAAAGTTTTATTAATTGTAAATGGTCAACAAACAGCGACATTTCCGTTCTCTTACTGTTTTATTAGATTATCAGACATGAGAGTCAATAAAGAAGCAATTTATAATACTGATAGAGACAAACATTATGAATTGAAAACATATGAAAATTTGAAAAAAGATAATCAGAAGTATGTTTCTTTAGGTCGTAAAACTAAATTCTTAGAAGAATGTCACAGTACAATAAATTAGCCACTTTTTGTAGAGAAAGATAATATGTGTGTACTAGAAAAATTCATCATACCCGAGCTGCATATTCTACATCATGGTGAAATATTTGAAGGAAATGCATGCAGAAAATTGCTGAAAGAACCCGATGAATTACTGGATCCTAATATTTATAAAGATGTAGGTCAGTTTGTTTTGATACCTTACGTAAGTTCATTTAAGGCGATGAACAAAATAGTTGATTTAGGCTTTTCTACAAGAAAAATTGACAATATTAATCACCTAGACAATTTGCTTGAAGAACTAGCAAAGGCAGTAATGGCAACAGATATCACGATTACATTGAAACTACATGTTATGTTTGAGCATCTTAAAGATTGTTTAACATTTTTCGAACATTCAGAAGGCTTAGGACTATGGTCAGAACAAGCTGGAGAATCTGCACACAGAGAATTTTTACGATTTTGGGAGAAAAGAAAAATAAATTTGATCAGTGATTCCTCTTACCCACAAAGACTTAAAGATGCTTTTGTAGAATTCTCCTGGTTTCATTTATAAAATACTCAATTATACAGCTGTAATTAAAATGTTTACTATTTGTGACAGAATTACATACTGCACTTTATTTTCCCATTTTAATGCATCATTTTTAATACAAATAATAAAAAATGTCATTTTCGACTGTATCTTGGAAAGGGGAGCAGATACGATTTTGGGACATTCATTTTTGGATTCTGCGGGTCAAAAACCATAGAATAGCGTTCTCAGAATTTTTCGTCAGTCAAGTCAAACCTAAAGACCTCAGACGATCACCGTGACGCGTGTTTATGTATGTCTACAACAATTTCAGATTTACAACTAAATCCGTCCAGAAGACGGAGTCAAAATTCTCAATTTAGATAAACATTTTACATAATTTTGAAAACTCCTTACATACAGTTTATCTTTCTTACGTCTTTATGTCCACAAGTTATTTTTGTCACCCAGGTTGTCTTATTGTCCTATAATGTAATATTTTCTGATGAGGACTGTGGACGAGCAGTCGAAACGTTAAAAGTTATACTGAGAGTCTCTCAATTTCAAACTAATTATATTCAATACTGACCAGTAATCAACACGTTTCTACTTATTTAAATCTTTAACTCTAGACAGACATATGAACGTTGTCGCCAAAACTTGTTTTTCGGCTTCAGCATGTGTCCAAACGTGAAAACTCGTTGACAAACTGAATTGTAAAATTTCGGACGAATCTAATACTTTTTATAATTATAAATTATGAATTTCACATTATCATAGGAAATTATCTTATTGGCTATCACGAGCGGCACTGAAAAACTACTGATGATATTGAAACACGATATTTATCATTTTTTAACGCTAAATATTTTTTATAGCTCTTGTGAAAAGCTGATTAAGCTCCACTTTGAGATATTTGTGACTTTTGGAAGAGGATATATCACGTGAGAAGTTTTTTCTCAATTCAAAAATTCTTCGAATTTTGTACCTCAACTTTAACAAATTTAGTACGTATATTTTTATCTTAGACCTAGACGCTGACTCAAATGAAATATAAGTATCTCAGAATGGTAAATTTGATGAAATAATCTATAAGATAATGACTAAAGAACATATGACTCGTATATGATGTGTAATTAAGAATTAGAATAATCAGTATACACACTGTGAATCAAGTTATTCATTAATACATTTATCAGTTTCTCTTCTTCTTGGAAACAATGTGGAACGTTTTTAATCTCGTTTTCACCTTGGCAATCATCTTCAATTCTATTGGTGAACATAATAGCATAATAATATATCTATAATTTTTTTAAGGTTTTTAAATTGTTCGCAACCAGCAATTTGGCTTACGTAATAATAGTTTTCATCGTTATTAGTACCATTACAACAAAACTCGACTATTTTTTGATAGGACGCGCAATTTTTTTAACTTCAGATTATTACATTTTTCGTATAGAAGAAGAAACAATCCAAACAAATTTATACATTCTTAAAATTGCTAATACTGAAACATTCCTCATTCAAAATTTAAATAAACAAATTTGTTTCAAGAAAAGGTGAACATTATTTGGCCTCATTTAAATGAATTCTTGAGATACTCATGAGGTACGAATCATAAGTTTAGTGTCTATTTAAAAAAATTATATTTAAAATCGAAATGAAATCTACTTTCTTATGAATAATTGTGTACAATAAAAGCAGAGCATGAAAAAATACACAATTCAAAATTATATTTTGAATTTGTCCCTAAAGTTTTATAAAAAAAATTCCTTCTGTCTCCTGTTATTTGAACAGCAACATATTTTTTTTTTGAGATTTCAATTATCAATAAAAATAGTTCAACACAAGTCGGTTTATACATATAATGTGTGATATACGTCGATGAGAATGTATTTGCAATATATTGCAACAATAATATATGAGGAATGTTGAAATTAAAATAATTTGTATTGACTTTGAATTACAAGAAAATGTTTAAAAGTTATATATTGCTATTTATTTGACCCCTTTCGGCGAGCCTCTAGGGGTAAGCGTGACACTACCCGATTCGGGTAGTGTTTTTAGGTGGATTTGTAGTAAATGGGCTCACCACACCCACGACCGCCAACAGCAACGCAGTAGTATCAGACGGTCACCCATCCAAGTACAAGTATCAATTAGACACCGAAAATTAATTTCGTTGTGAAATAAAGAGCAATATATTACTTAGATATTTTCTTGTGATCCAAAATCAATAAAAATTATTTTTATATCGACACTCTGCATATATTATTGGTTTAACATATTGAGAATACATTCTGATAAACGTATATCGGACATTTTATGGTCAAATAGTCGAAAACATTGCCGTTACTCTAAGAAAATAGCGAAAAAGTCGATTTTTTTCGATATTTTGAAATTTCAAGGTCACTTAGGTAGGGTAAAAAATATTTGAATGATTTTTTGCTATGTTGGTACAAATCTTCTTGATTCGAACTTTTTTTTCTGATAATTTATGTACCGAAAATTAATTTCACTGTCAAATAAAGAGCAATATATCACTTTTAAATATTTTCTTGTAATTCAAAATGAATAAAAATTATTTCAATGTTAACATTCCTCATATATTATTGTTGCAATATATTGCAAATAATTCTTATTGACGTATATCACACATTGTATGGTCGAATAGTCCAGAAATCTACCGTCAATTAGGGAGGGTAAAAAATATTTAAATGGAATTATCGCTATACAGGTATAAATAGACTTGCTTAGAACTATTTTTACTCATAATTTAAATCTCAAAAAAAAATTTTTGCAGTTTAAGTTTGAAGAAGTGCTTCGTTTTTTGTGATTTTTAGATATGTCTACGATGCGGATACAGAAGGAATTTTTTTATGAAACTTTAGGGGAGTGTTT
Organism: Andricus kollari; assembly: GCA_932074435.1. NCBI lineage: Eukaryota > Metazoa > Arthropoda > Insecta > Hymenoptera > Cynipidae > Andricus > Andricus kollari. The sequence goes on from CAKNWW010266284.1 coordinate 6,813, forward strand.
TTGACTTCCAAAAGAAAGTTTTCATTGCTATTAGAACTTCGCGCAAACAACTTTTTTTCGATACTCCCAAGTGTTTAGCAAATAATAATAGTAAAGTTATTAAAAATAATCCTTTGCTCACAAGGAAGACTTATAAAGTGAAATTTAATTATTTATTAGATTTTCTCCTTAAAAATAAATGATCAATTTTAATTCTAAAGACAAGAATATCTTTTTACCCTGAATATGAATGTACAATTATTCCTAATATTCTTATGCACTTTACATTTATTATTTGTTGTGAACATTTGACTTACACATTCAATCATTTTGAATAAACACGCCAACGGTAACTAATCAGGTGGGCCCTCCGCGATGGGTCATTTGCTCTTTCGTGGATGGTCGAAATGAGTCAAAACAAAATGCTCGTATTGACCATCCAGAAAAAATACCTTGCATATCCCTGATAGTAAGTCTGGCGTTCTTTTATCTGCCAGACTAACCATAAAATAAGAACCGCTTTGACTATGTCAAAAAAATTCTGGATGGCTCTTTAGGCCATCTAAAAGAACGAGCTGGATCTCTAAATTTTAACCTTCTAACTTTGACCATCCATTTTTCTCCGTGTAGTCAGTAGTCACTTCTTGTATTATAAATTGGTAGGTTTTCAAAGATTTCAAGATATTTTGTTGTTGTTTGAATTCACCCTGAATTCTTTGAAATTCTCTTGAATATCTTACATTTACTTAAATTCTTCTAAATTCACTCAATTCTATTTAATTCGCTGGATTTTTTGTAATCTTTAATTTGAATTTTTTTTGATTCACCTTGAATTTTTACGAATGTCATCAAATTCTTCTGGTTTATCGTAAAATTTCTCTAAATTCATTCCAATTTTACGGAATTGAATGAAATTTTTTTTTTATTTGAAAAAGTTTTTCCAATTCATTTAATTTCTTTGGAATTTACCGTCAATTTTTTTTAAGTCTTATGAGTTTATCCTGAATTTGTTATCCTATGAGCGTGAAAAAAAGTACCCTTTGGTCCCTATATTTTATCTCATAGAGACTGTGAGGCCTGGTACTGGAAAAATTTTCCGGTCGATGGGAGTCTTGTTTAGCTGACGTTTCCGCCATTTTGTGTTTCACGCTAAAAACATCGGTATATTTCTGTCTCTTTCTGAATGCGCACTACTGCGCATGCGTCTACATTTGATTCCTGGTATATAATATTAGACTTCATACGCTAACACCACTGATCTACCATGAGGCCCAATATTATATATGCAGGCATTTGTAGGTTCCTGACGCCGCACAGTGATAAATATGGGAAACGATTCGAGCCACTCGACAATTTTAATCAAATAATGAAAAATTTCTTCTCATTCTTCTCCAAAAATGTTATATTTAATATTTCCGGTGAGAGAATTTTGATAACTACTTTCAGAATCTGAGGTCCAAAAGGTTATATCAATCGAATTAACGAAGTTCACCTTCAAATGACCTTGATTCTGACGTGTAGGGGTTATAGGGGTCACGGATTCGTGATCAGCGCACCTGAAAACGTATATTCTTCTTGGTTCCACTCCCGAAAATATTTTGTAGTCCTGCGTTATTTTCGAACAATTTCCACTGATGTTGAGGCAAGTCGTTTCATGGTTCATTAAAAAAAGTATATGGGTAGTTATCAAAATTCTCTCACCGGAAATATTAAATATCACATTTTAGGAGAAAAATGAAAAAAAAAATTTCATTATTTGATTAAAATCGTCGCGTGCCTCGGATTGTTTCCCATATTTATCACTGTGCGCCGCTCGAAACGAAAGATGTTATGGTCAATCTGCGAGCAGTAGAACACGCTCATCGTGTGCGGCTATCATAAAAAATGTGTATGGTTTTCATTTGCATGTCTAATGTTAATTGTAATTAGCATAAGATTCTTTTATTCAAACCTTGCAATTTTTCTATAAATAATTCCTGATGATATCTAAATTCACCTCGAAGCATGTTGGCTTCCTAGTGGTATGAAAAAAGACGAAAAAGGAATGAGGAAAAGGTGAGAGGTTGGTTTTGGTTGAGTTTCTTTTTTATCCCTCTTTTTTCCTTTTTTATGTATTCGTCTCTAATGAGCCAAAAAGAAGGTAGTTTAAAAATCTAATTTTCATTTTCGTATTTTTTCATGCTTTCATTTCATTACATACAATTATTCATAAGAAAGTAGATTTCATTTAGATCTAAAATTATTTTAAAAAATAAACTCGAGCATAATATAAAAAAGCTACTGTCTTAGACATAATCTAATCGAGTGCGAAGCACTTTGAGACACGTGATGCCCGATTGCAAAGCACTAGATCCGGCAGATACGAGCATCTCTCTGAGAATCTGACATCGCCATGAAAAACACTGTTAAATGTATTGCATCTCGTTTTTTAATGGTCTTAAAATAGTGCAGTAGTCACGTCGGAAAAACGGGTGTTTCAATTACATAATTTTTCTATATTTTTTTCTTTGTTTAACCCCTTCATTTTAGGAATGAAAAAGGTCCTGCGTCTACGGGACAGGGCGGGAACCGGAACCCTTTGCAATTTTAGGAAAACTTCATACAAATCAGGTTTTTAAAAATATCTCATTCGAGAGCATACTACGTCATATATACTTCTCAGATAAAAGAGGGGGGAAATTTCCCGCAGAAGTAGAACAAATAAAGTATTCTAGCTATGATAAAACCCGATATATGGCGTGGCAAAGTTTCCCATTTTTATTTTCTGCGGAAACGATTTCTGTTGGGTTTGGACGCATGACTTAATCTGGTACACCTACCAAATTATATATTGCAATTTTAGAATTATTCTTTATATGTTTACTTCCCTCGTTTATACGCTTGCCTATCTCTCCATCCCTCATTAGTAAATAAACTACCAAGATATTCACATTGTATGCCTTTCTGATCAGTTGTCAAAGGATATTGTGCATAAATTCATGCAACATTAATGCAAAACTGTTATTGAAAAACATTCTTTTATTTATACAGTGACAATTCTTCAATATGTTTGAAAAATTGTACGAGCATCAAAGTGAATCGTATTTAACATGCAACCATGACGTCATTGCTGCCAAATATAAGAGACAAAATAAACTACAAATGAATTCATTTGCGTATACACAAAAATTACTTTGATGCCCTAGCCTAGCCTATCAACAATTCATTCACCTCGTACCGAATAACACTTTTCATAAAAAAAGTAAATTATATTTTCACTGTAAAAAAACAGTATTATTTTAGGGCTAATTTCAGGTGTTAAATAAGATCCAGAAAAAACAGTCTCGAATGATATTAAAATTAAACCGCTGGTGGGAACCCAGATTCATTTGTTTAACATTGAAAATAACAGCATGAAGTTGTCCTATTGAAAAACAGGGCACCTATAATTAGTCAGTTTTCAAGCCTCAAGTTAGAAAAATCGAAGGAACCTGTGAAAGAACAGTGTGAGGAGTTTAATTCCTTAAAAAATTATAATCTGTTCTCTCAACTAGGCAAATAATTTCAGGGCAATCAACACCTATGCATTCCCTGCCTTCACGTACTCTTTTGGGCTCATCAAATAGTCGAAGACTGACCTTAACAAGATAAACAGAACCATCCGCGTCCATCGGAAGGGTAGTTTTACTACGACATAGAGTCACAAGTTATACAGTTGCGAGACTATTTCAACAGCAAGCAAGATTTTTCGCTTTAAATCATGTGTAGAGCGGATCCCGATTGCACGCCCTTTAATTTGTCCTCAGAGGAA
>CAKNWW010266286.1:0-11785 GCA_932074435.1 Andricus kollari
ATTGGAATTTTTGATTTTTGCATATCAATTTCAATGAATAAATTGAAAACGACGAGTTTTGTCGAAAAATGGTTCAAAGAAATTCTGTTGGAATTTTTAAAAGCTGAAATTCCTCAAAAAAACTTTCCCCATATTTTGCGTCGTCTTGCCCAAAATTTAAGGTTTCGAGCAATATCGGACATTCAAGAAATTATTGTTGGGCGCACATCGACACAATTAATTATGAAAGAGATAATCATCTACAGATTTTTTTAACAATGTCTTATTACTGTCGGGTACATGATGTCGATGAAAATTCACATTTAGGAGCAAACATTACACCTGCTCTTCATTTGCAGTTATGTTAGAGTTTTACTGGGAAATTAACGCTACACCGCATTCTGAATTGCCGTTAGTGACTGGTAATCCGCAAATTGCATGTAAAGCAAATTTATAATCCCCTCAGGGATTCCAGGTTTCTGGATCGAAGTTCAAAAAATCAGATGAAATATTCAATTTCTGAAATATTTCTATACTTCTTGTAGTCAAAAGCTTGTCGAGAGTTAAAGCCTTAATTTCATTTTTTTGCTTTAAATTAAGTTCCAAGCGGTTCGGTAGAATTTCCTTGCGATTGTGGTTTCTTTAATTGCGAGAGACATTTTTCTTTTACAATCTAAAGAGACATTTTTATCAAAAAAAGCTAAACTGATTGTGATTTCACTTAGGTACCACAGATGTTTGACAATTTTTTTCAAAGTCACGTTACAAATATTTTCATTCAGAGAAGAACAATCAAGAAGTCTTTGTACTAGAGTAAGATCATTGTTTGCAGCTGCTTCTGGATTGGATACTGTAAACCAGGCTTTTTGATTAAAAAAAACAACAACAAAAATGCGAGTCCACTGACTTCTACGATAATGAGCGTAAATTCTCCTCTGAATAAAAATATTTTCAACGCGTAGATGGCTTTGGCCATCCATCTTGCGTGATGAAATGCTCCAGGTGTCGTGAATCGATAGGATATTCTTCCGTGAGGTTTTTCTCCAAGAAAAATGACTATCAGTTCCAAGATCTCTTTGTAGTCTCCTCGTGGATGTTTTTCCTGGAAGGAGAAATAAAATTGAATTTAATCCTATAATTTATTGTTAGTAATTACTGATAAGTAATTTTGAAAAACGATTTACAACATGCTAATCATACCTTCAGTCTTTCAGAGACAAATTGCATAATATCTGTCTTTTCATTCGTAAGCGCTTCAGCTACGTCTGGATCATCCATGCCTGATTTAAAGTTTTCGCAATAAAGTGCAGGCCATTTTTCTTCAAAACGTTTAAACATCCGTAAATCCAGTCCAGATGTACATCCCATACATTCTTCGAATACTGCTTTCAATGGTAATTCCAGAATGTGATGACGATAAGCTAAATAGAGCAACGAGCGTCTCAGTTTTCATCACGAAAGTACTCAAGCGCCATTACATTGTCCTGAGTTCGAGGCTGTGGTATCGAAGCACATACCACTATCTTGTTCTTGTTGGTTTTGTTGCTGCTGCTGCCCAGCACCAACTTGTGGATCGATTGGTTCTTGCCACGGCTGCCAAGGTTCCTTTCTTCTTGTGGTTATTCTCCTTCGTCTGAAGGATCCCCATCGTCGGATTCCCTAGCAGCGTTAATCTGACGCAATCGCTCCGCAGCTGCTGCATCAGCCAACAAAACTAATAAATCTCGTGCTAATTCAGCGCTTCGCTACACAAACATACTATACGCTAAGCGTAACGCACTGTTGGAAACTAACAAATGAGATATCCAGGATATCTCGTTTGGATCACATGTTGCCAGTATGTTGTGGAGATATAACAGACACTCCGCGTCCGTCAGGCGATACGCAATAGCCATCAGGCTATAAACTAAGTCTTCAATTTGCACCATGATTTTTCAGGGGAGGGTTTGCAAATGACGGCGTGCTTCTCTCAAGGCGATTGAGGGAAAACTGAATTTTGAGGATAGAAGCGTGACTATTTAAGAACAGAAAAAATATATCCCCTCCTACTAACCTACTTTTGTGTTTCATACCAGCCCGTGCACTTTTGAAACTTGTCCACTGCATCTCTGGCACTGGCTAGAAAGAGGTTAAATACTTATGACAATGAGGCATCGGTTCCTGCCTTTTCTATACTGTTTTTATGGTGGTGCCCGGTGAGCTTTTGAAATTCGTTCATCGACAGTGTTTATGTGGTGGTCGAACAATTCATAGGAAATTTTCTATATCTCTGTCTAGTCCATATCAATTTTAGGAAGCAATAGTTGCACAGGGTTTTTTCAATTCTTTAGTTTACACGTTATCGTGTATCTAAATGTTCACAGCAGGTACTTCCGCTTTTACTTAAACTGAATTTAGAATACAATGAGTTCGAAGAACTATTTTTTCTTCTTGCTTTATATGAGTGACCCTAATAAAATTTTAAATTGTTGTATTGTAACTTGCGTCACAAAGCATTATACACACGTTTGCGATAATCACTTTCCATTTCCCACAAAAAATTTTAGTATCTTCTTTAAGATTTTTTTCAGAATTCGTGATGTCTACAAATTTCACGAAGCGAACTACACAACAAATGATTCTGCCAACTGTTTACGGACTCAATCATTCATTTTCCAAGACAATTCTAATTGAACTAGAGGTTCAATCGCATGGTAAATTCCAACCGGTCATTAAAATTATGAACAGTTCAGGTAGTGGTATTACCTCCGACTCGGCAATTTGGGCAAAACTCCAATAACGCTTGGATATAATAGAATCATATTTCTGTTTCAGGAATTCACCTTTATATCTGCAAACCATTGAATTGGGCAACTACACGCTCGTGTTTACGACCGCTCACGGAAACAAGGCGATACTTCTGAGGGATGGCAAGGAACGCAACGTCGAGTCTAACAATGACACGCAGCAGGCCGAAGCAGACGCGAAGAGAGAAAAAAAAGTGTATAGTCCAGAGATAATTCTTCAGAAGTCTAGTTTCGAAGGACTAAAAAATGTTATTGTGTGTGTCGATGAAAGGTTCATGAGGATTCAACGATTATTGAAAAACGTAGAAGCATGTAACGATTTTTTTAACTGAAATGATTCTAAATTATTTAGTCTCGGAAAATATAAACGCACCGAATGAGGAATTAATCCGTCAGATAATTAAGTTTAAATCTGCACACTTCAAAAGTCAGATTCAAAGAAAACTTGAAAAGCATTTTTAGGCCACGCCTCTCGACGAATCAGAGCCCGTCCTATAGCTCTGTATATCTACTGTTATGCTATATGATTGCTTTTTTTTCTGAACTTTTGATTTTCTGTCAACTTTTCAATCAGAGCGAAGTAACAATAATAATTTTAAAAAAATTGTTTAAACAAATCATCATTATTTATAATTATCTTCTTCTATATTAATGCTAGATGATTGCGTTTTTTTGTGCAATTTTTTAACTTTTTGTCCATTTTTCACTCAGGGTGAGGTAATAATTATAAAATTTAACAAACACACTTGTTTAATTAAATTATTATTGTTTATAACTATCTTCTCCTATATTAATGCTAGAACCGCCCACAAGGGTCCTCTTCATGCGGACGTCCACAAATAATAAATATTAATATTAATTTAAACCAAAAGGCTCGCAAGGAAAATTTATATTTAATATAATTTATATAGAAAATTTGAAGAATATTTCAAATATATATTTTATTTCAGACAAATATAATCACAAAAAAGAATGAGATTGCTTGAGAAATAATTCTCTCTATCGTTTAGGTATCACATGCTCATAACTAAAAAGTCAAAGCAAAGTTAACAATTTCAGAAAAAACCACAACTTTCTAATTATCTAAAAGAAGACAGTTGTAATTAATAATAAACTGCTAAACCAATTATGTTTGTTAACTTGCATTAGTTATTACCTCACAAAGTGTAAAGTTGACAAAAAGTGGAAAATTTCAGAAAAAGCTGGAACTATCTAGCATTGCTATAGGAGAAGATGTTATAAACAATAATTTGTTTGAAGAATTATATTTATTAAATTTTACTAATTATTAAGTCAATCTAAAGGAAAAGTGAACAGAAATTGGAATATTTCCGAAAAAACTTCAAACTTCTAGCAATATTGAAAGAGAATATTATTAAAAATAATGATCAATTTCTTAAACAATTATGTTTGTTAACTTGAATTAAGCTCTCTCTAATTGGAAATTCGATAAAAAGGTCATTCAAAAATTAAGAAACAAAAGTTGTTCACTCAAAAAAGATATACAAATTTTTCACAAATTATTTTTTGATAGGATGCGTATTTTTGATTTAAATCATAAAAAATAACCTTGAAAATACCTTGAAAATACCAATTGAAAATTCATCCCTTTTGTTGAAAAATGAACTAATTTGTTCAAAATTTGTTTTTTCTTGGACTAAAAATGGATTTTTTTACTAAGAATTCAACAATTCCAGTTGAAATGTCAACTATTTCATTGAAAATTTGTTTGTTCTATTTTTTTTTGTTAAAACTTAATTTTTTAAACTGAAAATGTAATTATTTCAGTTCAATATTTCATCAGTTTAGTTAAAAATTCATCTTTTTAATTGAACATTCATTTTCTTAACTAAAAATTTATCTATTCAATTTTTGATTGAAAAATGATTTTTTATTGTAAAATTTTGTCTTGTTTAGTAGAAATATAATCCCTTTAGTATGGAATTCAATTATTTCAGCTGAAAACTCATGATTTTAGTTTGAAATATATTACTTTGGTTGAAAATTTATATTTGTTGTTGCAAAATAAATTTTTGACCTGAATATTTATCTACTTCATTTTTGGTTGTAATTATTCATCATTTTAGTTAAAAATTGATGTATTTTGTTGAAAAATTGACTTTTTTGGTAGAAAATTAATCTTTTTTGTTCAAAATTCATCTACTCCAGTTGATGATTTATTATAAAGTTTGTCACTTTGGTGGAAAATTTGCCTTTTTTGGTAGAAAATTAATCTTTTGGGTTGAAAATTCAACTATTTGGTTAAAAAATTATCATTGTTCATACTTGAATTATCCTTGTCGCCCTCCATTTTAAAGTTATTTCAAGTACTTTCTTGATCAAGATCAAAAAAGTACTTAGAACAAAATTATCTTTGTTGTTGAACATGCGATATTTTTATTCGAAAACTTAGGAATTTGAAGCATTTTAAATTAAAATTTAAAAATTGCGAAATATTTGAATGGTTCCGTACTATGAAAAATTATACCTGGAAAACATATAAATATATTACATTCGTTCGCCATCGTTGCCTGGACCGAACGATTCCCTTTCTGTCTCCTAGACATGATTCAGATCCGACTTGAGTTTTTTATTTTTTCTGAATTTCCTCATTAGTGCAAAAAATGTCCTTGTTGCACCGAATGACAAGAATGGCATTTAGAATGTAGCCCTTCAGGTTAGACCGGTACACAGAAAAAATAAATTTCATGGCGGAAAAGAGTCTTTCGACGCTCACCTGAGTGGCGGCCGGTCAAGCACAATCATGGCCAGTGAGAACAATTCTGGCCATTTGTACCGGTCTTCCCTCCAGTATGCAAGCACACTGGACTGTAACGGGCGCGGGGTTTGATGGCTTAAACTTCTCAGAGCAATAGCGATGTCATAGCCTGCATACATTTGTCCCTCTTGCCCTTAATGCTTTTCCTCGTATTTTTTCTGGATTAATTTGGCCAGCTTCTGCGACGCGCTAGTTCCGAATTGCTCTTCTCGTCCAGATTCGTCAACTGGTTCAATTGAACCAACTGCGACTCGTTTGGCTGATGATTCCACATTTGGCTGATATTCCACTGTTGCCGCAAGTGCTGGATAGCTTGTCATTCCTGTTCGTTGGTCAGCAAGGTGCAAACGCGGAGATCTAGAAGCATTGCTGCCAGAACAACTTCGCTTTCCATTAATGTTTGAAGTCTCGTCTCCAGATTCTTCACAAGGGATCTCGCCAAAGGTGTGTTGATTTCTTGTATTTCGAAAATGCATTGCTTCCAGACGATACAAAAATCTGTGGGAAGCAGGTTCTCTTCCTGCAACCTTTTTGTTGCTATTTTTGCCGGCATGAGTGACTTTATACAGGACTCAATGCTCTTCCACTCCATCTCAGTGAGCTTCACTGACTTCTTTAACAGGAAGTTGAAGCGTCGATATGGCCGAAGAGAAAGTAGCATATCCAGAACGGAATGCCACCTTGTATCGTTATCAAGGATTGCCTCAATAATCAGTTCGAGAATTCCTTGCTCGCGATCCTTCTCACGAACCCTGTGCAGCATGCTAGGAACTCTAAATTCCACAACAGCTTTTCGGGCTCTGGAAATCGTGTTTGTGCAGTGCGCATTCAAGCTGTCATTGATCACAAGTTGGAGCGAATGCGCAGCACAGCGAATGCAATTAATCCCCAAATCTGTGTGATGCTCCTCGCTGGCTTCCACGAGGTATTCTACTTCCTCTTTATCCTTTTTCAATGCGCCTTGCTCACTTTCCTGAGCCTGATGCTCGTCTTCTTCTTCTCCTTTGATTCGTAGGGTTGAAGTTTCTGAATCTTCCTCATCACCTTCAACATCCTCATCACCGTTGTCTTCTTTGTCATCTTGGATATTGGTATAATTTTCTTCGTTGTCCTCATCACTGCAGTCCTCCGTTTCTGCCAACGCAGTTTTTTCTTGTTATTCCCTTACCAAACGACACAATTTTATCATATTGGTTGCGTTATCTGATCTGAAGGTATAAAGGTTTTCTATGTCTATCTCATAGACAGCAAGAATACTTTTGATATAATTGAGTAATTCTTCACTCGTGTGCCTCCCTTCTAACTCTTTTGCAGCTAAGGTCCGCAATGTCAATTCTGCATCCTTCAGGAACTGTACATTGCTGCCCATAAAAGAGCGCCCAAAGCGTGAAGCTAGATCTAGTTTAATAGATACGAGCTTCCCCTGGAAAAAAAAAATTTTTATTAAGTGATGTCAAAACAAGTTCAGCCCATATGCAGGTCATGAGGCATGGCCATAGGTGTGATTTACCGCGATTCTACTGGGAGAAAGCACCATTTTCATAGATGGACTCTGCTGCCAGTGGGAATATCTATATATTTTTTACAGGTTTTTAAAAGAATATTTAGACGTCGCTGAAGTCGTTGCATGGTAAATATCGCACTTATGGATGAAAAACATCCTCAAACGCCGAAATTACAAAGCTTTTCTAACGAAAAAGGCAGTAATTTATGCTAAGTTTCTCTTTCCGAGAAAACAGTGGTTTTAAATAATTCAGTTTCCGACTATTCAGTTTTAAATATTTTATTTAAAATTCCTTATCTTCAATGAACATTAAATCAAATATTAAACATTTGTTGTCCTTATTGATTAAAAGTTTTCAAATTGAATGGGCTTTAAATTGAATATTTTATACTGAAACAATATTGGAATAGAAATTGTAATTTAATAAAAGCGTTTAATTTTAAATCGATTAAATCATTAAAACCATTTTTTATAACAAAATTTAAATTCTTAACGCTTCTAGTACTTCATTGTTTCAGTCTTCAGAACTGCATTTTAAAATTGTTTAAATTTAAAAAGGCACGCTTCAAAATGAAGATTTAAAATGGAGAATTTGTAAAGTAAAATATTTCATAGTTACTCATTGTAAACTGAATGATATCCTAATTTAAAAAGATAACAACTGAACCTGGCATTAAAAAAATAAGTTGAAGTCGAACTTATTTAAAATTTATAAATAATTTATAAACAAAGAGAAAAGATAGAGAGATTATTTTAAATTGCATTATATCACGTGACATAAATTTGTGATATTTCAAGTGATTTGATATATATTTCTTCAGAAAATTGGTAAAATTCTCTGTCAAAAAAACGTCATTGTCATTTCTTGGTCTCAAAAAATTCCCAGCCATTTCATTCTTGTTCCCAATTCCTCGATACAGCGGCCACCCTGATATGTATTTAATTATATGCAAATTTTATTGTCCAAAGTATACTACAATGAACAAGGAATTAAACAACACATAGTATAAAACTTATTATTTAAAATTATAAACTTGTGCTTATTAAATATCCCAGTGACTCTAAATTTTTTTTTATTGCAAGATTATTGAATTTTAAATGAAGTAGTTCCACTTTCAAATAATTTTTAATATTTGATCAATTTTCCAATGACAAATCTTCGAGCCAAAAATTCGAATTTTTTAGAAAACAGTTGAATTTTCAATGCAAAAATATGAATTTTAAACAAATGTAACGTGGTGGCGAACCCTCTTGTTATGGATCCTTCCCCAGCTTTTCAAAAATAAACAAATAGATCGTGATTACTCCCATGGCCGGCACAAGCTTGAAATAGAAAATAAATTTAGATATAAGATCTTATTATAACATCGGGTGTGAGGAGTGAGAGAGAACTTTATTATTTAGAGAACAGATACAAAGCGAGCTATTTAGATTAGAATTGTATGATAAAATTGTATGTAACCTGGCATTAATAATTAAGTTGAATTAGGTACCTGGGGTCATAAGGTAAGGAGGACATGACGTCCTACATCGATTTCCGAAATCACAGAGTCCAATTTTTGGGAAAATCCGGCAGGGAAAAACACTGCCATCAACTCCAACGACCCCACACTCGCACTGTCTGACTACCACCAGGTTAGCGTCACTCTCACGCACCCACGGTCACTTAACTGTCACAGGGCCCATTGGGATGTTAAGTAAATCACTACCTATTAATCCAAATCTCAAGGATTAGTAAAATAACTAGTAGCCATGTCAGGCTCGACACTTGTCAGCACACGGAGGCAGCTATATTGCACCGGCAGGCGTTCCACATACCGTAACGGCAGACCGAATTTCATCGACCAGAGTCCCAGAAATACAGCTTGAGAGGGCAGCACCGACTGGGCCGAGAATTGTGGCGTGAGAGGGTAGGGATTGGCTAGGCAGAGGACGCCGGAGAGATCAGTTTCGTGTCGGCCATCGGCAAGTCTAGAGTTTGAGGAGGAAATTACGTTGTCAACCGATTATCTTGGACGAGTCCAATTTTTCTGCCGGAGTGGCATCGAAATAAAGTATAGGGATTCTGTGATTCCGGGATTAAGGTAGGCGTTGCTGTTCTTGCTTTTCTCTAGATTTCCGTTAGGGTTTATGAGATTATTTCTTTTATTGTGTTCTTGAGATTTGTGATTTGTGTGTATTATGTGTCGCGAAAAAATTTTCTGTTCCTACGTTGTTGCTGCCATTTTGTAGCGATGCTCCGAGCTTATGTCCCATAAGACTGGAAAAGCCGTTATACAAAAAAATTGTTGTAAACTAAATAGTTAAATTTTTCACTCAAAAAGACCAATTTTCTACAAAACAGTTAAATTTTTAACCAATAAGCGACGCTTAATAATAATAGCTAAAAATAAAATTGTTAGCCGAAAGAGATAAATTTTCTACTTAAAATATAATAGTATAGTAGACCTTTGAATTGAAAAGAATTTACTTTGAACTATAAATAATCATGGAAAGTCTTAACTAGTCTTGAGTATTCATCCCTGTTTAAGGTGGACCAAAATTAAATAAGAGGATTTGGTCCGAGGTTTTACAAAGAAAGAGCACTCCAGCTGCATCTGATCTAAAATTAACTTTTATATTTCATTTTTTCAATTGTAATTGTTTAAATAAATGTCAATTGATTTATAAAACTTAAATTCATGTTGAATTAATTTCTTGTAGTCGGTTGTTATCCTCATCCCTATTTTTTAGTTTTTAAAATTAAAATAAAAAACGAGGAACCATCTTTTTATTTTTAAATATAAGGTAAGTTATGTTTTCTTAAGACGTAACAATATTTCAAAATTGATTTGATTAAATACTTCTGATTCTAAATCTTGCATGATAATTTTCGATAGAATAACCGAAATCGGTGAACCCACAGGCATACCATGTGTTTGCTGGTAAAAGTTATTATAAAATTTAAAAAAGGTGTTATTCATAAGAAAAGAAATGCCTTCCTTGAATTTGTCGAAAAGAATTTTAGTATTTTCCTTTATGTAATTCCATCTAGTTTCTATGCTTTTCAGAACAAGTTCTAATGGAACATTAGTAAAGAGTGATGTGACGTCAAGTGATACCATATTGTGATCATCGGGTATTTTAAAGTTTTTGATTTTTTCTTTGAATTCAATTGAGTTTTTTATGTTATAAGGATAAGATGGTAAGAAATCGAAAATAATTTTGCTAAAAATCTTGACTAAGTGATAAGTAGAAGTGCCTATGGAAGATACAACTGGTCTGAGAGGACAATTTTGTTTATGTATTTTTGGAAGTCCATTTATTCTAGCAATGTTACTACTTACCGTAAGTAAATCTGCTCTCTTTTTGCTAGGATTTAGGAAAAATCTGTTGCTTCGTTATTATAATTTCAATACGTTTTTTATACAGATCTGACGAGGGAAACCAGCTGTGTTTCCGATACGTAATCAATTAGAATTTCTTCCAAATAAATTTTAACTATTAATCTGGAAGATGTCGTATTTATTAGGTTCTTTCCTAAATTTCTAAACTACTAATTACATTCTGTTGTTTATTTTGTTTTACAAAAAGTATTATAATTCTAATAACGTGACAGTTTCCTTGTTGGCGGGACGCACATGCGCAGTTCCGGGGCAACCTTGCACAGCGGTAAGAGTGCCGTACTCATAAACATCACTAGAGGCAAAAGAACAGCCATTTGCACCAAGTTCGTTTCCAATATCGCATTTTTTTTGTGAGCGGTGTATCATTGATTTTACAATAAAGTTCTTTTATTTCTAATGGCACAAAAAAGTTGAAGCCCCTCATTTGGTGGTTAAATAGTGCTTATAAAGACATAAATTATTTATCTACCTTTCCGAAAAATCAACGATGTGTCAACTCAATTTCAACTTTTGTTTGGAATGATCATCAAACCGACAATAAAATAAAGGCCCAGGCAACATTGAGGTAACCACGCAGACATACATACATAAACATGTTCACTTCTTTTACGTAGAATTTTTAGAATATTATATTTTGGTATAATCGAGATGTTTGTGAATAGGAAGAGGGCAGAGAGAGAGGAAGTAGTAACGATAAGGGAGAAACAGGATCCACTCTAAAATATCCGAAAATGTACAGAACACCACCGGCAAAAAAACAAAAAAAATATGAAGAAAAGTAGAAGAAAAGGGGAGAGGAAATAAAGAAAGAAATGAGGCGGGAAATGGCCGAACTTAAGAAGAAATAAGGAAATGGGCTGAAGTCAGGGAAAAACTAGAGAAAAGGATGCAGACGCTGGAACAAAGACTAGAAAAGCAAAAAGAGTCTAATAAAAAGGTAGAGGAGTTTGAAGGTAGGATGAAAAAAAGAGAAAGCTCAATCCGTGCGTTCGGAGGTGGGAGAGTGGGAATAAGGAGAAGGAAAGGCTGAGAATAATAGAACAAAGTATAGAAAAGAATTAGAGAAAAGAAAGAAAAAGAAACATAGTGATAAAGGGTCTAAGATAAGAGGGGAAGGAGCTGAAAGAAGGAGTGGAAGAAGTACTAAAACGGATAGATGCTAGGGTTGAGATAGAGGACGTACGAAGTGTAGGAAGGGAGGCGTGAAGAGGAGACAGAATGGTACTGGTGAAACTAAAAAAATGGAAATATAAGAGGGAAGTGATTACAAAGAAGAGGGTTTTATATGGAAACGTGTGTCGGAATGCTCCACATCACCTCATGTCTGTCCACACTTAGTCAAAGATTTCCA
>CAKNWW010266298.1:0-19896 GCA_932074435.1 Andricus kollari
CATTAGACACACACTTGTTTATGCAAAACATAAGGTATTATATTTCTTTGACGATGATACCGAAAATGTTTTTTGTTTTTACTTATTTCTAACGGCTCAGGAGATCCTTATAGAAAGTCACAATTTTAATATTTTTGAAGGAAATTTTTGAGGTTTAATAATTTTAATCCTTCGCATCTGTTAACAGACTCGTTTCTGAGTCCAAAAAGGTTCGCCTTGAGACAAGTTTACGCCGCCTTGAAATCACCATGCTAAGACCATAAAAATAATACATAATTTTATGTCTCGTCTCAGTTTTGAGACGCAGCCATACATCAATGTCTTGGAGACGAACTCAAGTCATCGGCAAGTCGAACTCAAGTCGAAACATGTGACAAGGTAATTTTGAGTCTGAAGGACTACATTATTATGTATTTACATAGCAACGCTATGATGAGTATTTTGCTCAGGTTTCTTAGTATTTATGCTCGCATTAGACATGTAAAAAACATCTTTATGCAAAATATGAATTCGGTAGACCTAGTATTTTTTGCTCTAGGCGTGGTAACAGGGTAATTTTATGCCAAAAGGACTACACTTTTATGTATTTACATAGCAACGCAATGATGAGCGTTTTCCATAAAGTCCTCGGTGATTTTCCTTCAATTAAAATCATTAAATACATGAGGCACATCTTCATGCAAAAAATGAAGTCGGTAGACCTAATAGTTTTTGCGCTAGGCATGGTAACGGACGGATAGTCATTTTACCGACTGCATGAGGGTTTTTGTTTCATGTTCCGTCTTGTTTTATTTTGTTTTTATTATAACAACTTCGAATGAGTTGGTAACTCAAGTGTCGCAGGCAGTATGTAACCAAATTGG
Organism: Andricus kollari; assembly: GCA_932074435.1. Classification (NCBI taxonomy): domain Eukaryota; kingdom Metazoa; phylum Arthropoda; class Insecta; order Hymenoptera; family Cynipidae; genus Andricus; species Andricus kollari. Next base: position 864 of record CAKNWW010266298.1, read on the forward strand.
ATTTAATAATATATGTCTGAATGTCTGAAAAATTGCAGATATTAGATATAATTACGTAACATAGGCGATGGGAGGGGGCTGGTTACATGGGGGAGGGTAGAAATACAAAATTAGTAAAAAATGTGTAATGTAATTTATGAATGGACCCTCTGATGTCCCAGCTAGCAGATTATATCCCTTATATGTCAAGACATGGAGATTATCCTTAGAATTTTGTAGGCCCTGATAAATATTTAGGGCTACGAATGTGATTTGAGTGACCTAGAATTTGTTTAGTCTGAACAAATTGGGGATGTTTTTCTTTAGACCTAAGGCACGTGCAGTTTAGATACGACTAATCTGCCGTACACAATAAGAAAAGCGGTAACTATATTTTTTATGAAATTTCAGGTATTGATATATTTTCGATCGTAGAAAACTCGCTCTTTCATACGTTATATGATTTATGACAAAATAACGGCTATTAAGGCTTTAATTAACAATCTTATATTGCCCGCATCTGCCAAATTTCTAGTCATACAGAATAAAGAATACAGAATAAAGTTTAAGGATACACACTTTTTCGTGGTGATTTCGTAAGAAAAAAGAATATATAATACAAAGAATTATGAAAATATGACTTTCAAGTTAGGAGAAAGCGAAAACGGATGGCCCGATTTTTCGCGAAACTCAATGAAAAAACTAAAAAAGCCTGTGGCCATAAAGCGTTGGTCTCGTGGAATTTGCACGTGCTTGAAGGCGTGCATTTTAAAAGGCGCGACGAAACCACGTGTCGTTACGTGGCGCGTCATACTCTCGGTACCGTACACGTACGTATGTACGTACGTGACTCTCGTTTTCGCTGGTACGTATAGAAAGCGAAAACGCTTCTACCTACATTTTCGCCCATTCACGCAGAGCGGTGAAGTTGAAAAAACAGAGAGAGGGGTGCAAGTCGGGAGGAATAAAAGGTGGAAAAGAGTGCGGAAAAAAGGAAAAAACGAGAAAAACGGACCGCGCACCATCGCCGACAGAGGTAACGTAACGCGACTGAAAGGGCGAAAGAGAGATCGACTCACTCAGTGAAAGGTGGTCGGGGAAAAGTAAAGAGAGGCCAGGAGACTGCATGTGGTGGATGGAAAGAGAGAAAAAAAAAAAAGAAAAAATCAGAGATTCACGCTTTTCCGATTTTACGGTCATCTTCTTTTTTCATTTTTTACAACAGGCAGATTTAAAAAATGAAAGCTTGTAACTTGACTGTGTTTAACGTATCACACTAATTTATAATCAATTTGTAAAAAACACTATAAACGCCAAACAGAATTCTAAAATATATAGATGGATAATCAATTTCATAATGATTTAAATTACCATAGTAAGTTCAGTGTTAAAAGTAGTAGATAATTTATATTTAAAGGAATGAACAATTATGTCAAAAAACACAATCATTGGCCATGACGACATAGTGATTATCATAGGCCAATGATTATCATTAGCTACTAAATCGTATAATCATTGGTCGGAGCCAAACACTGTTTTTAATATGATTTCCACTCATTATTCGTAAAACAAAGTGACAAAATATTATATACATAGTCTACAAAAAGTTAAAAAAAAATTGAATACATTTTTGCAAAGATATTAGTCTTTTTCTTTTCAAATATTTTCGGAAATCACTTTTATGTTTCAGCATAATTCACGAGGCTATTGACTGGCCACCCATTTATCAATATACACACATAATATTAAATTTAGAATACTACTATCGTGTAGTTTTAATCACAAAATTCAATTAAAATTCAAAAGATTTTAGTTAAATCTATCGTAATTATTAAAAAAATAATAATTCTCAACACGTGGACATTCCTGACCTCAACATATTTTCGTTTAAATTCCTTACTTATTCAGCATCACCGGTTTTACATTACTATGAAATTTGAACGCACTAACCTAACTCGTCAAATATGATGCGGAATTTTTTACACTTCATCCTGCACTAATTATTAGTAGTTTTATTTGTGAGTATTCATTCATACAGGCGTATTTATATAAGGTGGGCAATCATTGGGGGTGGCCAGCGATTGTACCAATTACCCTACTATGCATTTCATTTTTAATTCAAAGTTTCAATGCATATTTTTATTCCTCTTTTACACTTTCTAATTTTGTGTAATCTCGTATTTTAAGTCAAAATTGAAATATATACATTTCTTCCTTTTTTTCAATGTGATGATTGTCAAATTTTTATAATAATATGCAATTTCATTATAATGGGAAAAATTATGGCCGAGTCTAAGTTCACCGAAATTCAGCGAGTGTAAAACCAATATTTTTGATGAGCCCAGGGAAGCTGAAAAGGGCAGGTAGGTTCACCGAAGTTCGGTGAGCGTAGCGCCGTAGCACAAATATTTTCGGAGGCTAAATACTTTGAATAACTAAGAAATGTCTACTGCTACGGATTTTTCTGTAAAATTAACTCCTTTTCCAGCTCGTTCAGGGCTAACGTAACGAAAAATTCCGACATACTACCCCTAGCGCTATACTTCACCGGTTAGTTCGACGGAAAATTCCGTAATATTAGTCAGTTGCAAATAGTTATTAATTGTCATAGTAATGAAAAATTGGAAATGCAAAATGAGCCCGTGAAAAATTTGTAAAACAGTCCCTACTTTCGAAAGCTAATTCTGAGGGTTTATAGCAATTGTTTTTTTTAACGCTTTTAGTAAATTAATTTTGTGCCGCTTAAAAGCTAAATGTTAAAAATTGTTCATTTGCCGTTTGTCCCTTATAATTAAATTTCAAAGTTCAATAATTTATTATTGAAGCATTCAAAATTATTTTAAATTCATAATTTTCAAATAGTAATTTTGTATTTATAACTTCAAAAGTCAACCCTGTGCTTTTTAATTTTGAGTCTGAAATTCATATAACAGAGCGATTCAAACAATATTGTTGAAAACTAAGATGAATTCCTTTATTGAATGGATGAAAATGGGACGAAATATATTAAAAAATTTTTTATTTGAGGCGATTGGAATTAAATTACATCCCAGTGGGCACAAAAACATTGACGTCCTGAGAACGAGAATGATGAATTATTTAAACAGAAACGTTCTAAAATTGGTTAATTTGATATTGTATGTGTTAAAAATGAAAGAAATTTATATAGAATCACGAAAAATTACATCATTTTGTATTGGAAGCGGGCGACATAAAACGACTTCAAAATTTATTTTTTCAATATTGTTTAAGTTCAAATAAAAGGATTTCAAATGGAAAAATTGAAAAAAAATTTTAGAAACAAACAACAAAAGTAATTTTTTAGCTTAATCGAATGTGGTATTAGTTTTTCCGTATTTCACATTTTCAAACAAATCGTTTAAACAGAAGCTGTTCTGAGAATTTAAAAATGTTTTTTTTTTTCAAAAATATGTTGGTTCTTGCGCTATAAGTTTTCAATTCTTTGAAGACAAAAAAATTATTTTTAAAGTTTTGAAAAACGGAAAAAATTGCATTTATGCACTTTTAAGCCTCCTATTTATCTTGTATAACATGTTCCGTATAGAGTGGTCCCTAAGAACTCTAGCTTTTTCCTGTCAAAATTTTCGTATGAACATTCCATCTATAAATCCACTTTTATCTTTAAGTATAGAATAAAATGCTTTTGATTTTAATCAACTTGATTATAACTGGAAATATGATACGTGCGCTGCAGAGCGCGGGAAAAATTTCATTACCAAATAAGAATATACAAATATAAAGCAAGATTACTATGATTCCAGTCTTAAAATGTACAGTTTCATCACTTGAAAAAATTCGATGCTTGAAAAACTGGAAAGCTGCTTTAAAATTATTCAGTTTTTAATGATTTTACGACATTTTTTAATTATGCAAGATTTCAATTTAAAGTTATTATGTAGTGAAATAGTTAAATTAAAAATATTTATTAGTATTAAATTAGTAATTTTAAATATTTCATTTCGAAAGTTTTAATTTTTAGATTGTGTCGCAAACTTAAAACGTTATTTCAGTTTTGTAGATTTGAAATTAAAGTTTTCAGTTTTGAAGACATCTAATATAATTAAGAACTATTCACCCTAAAATGAAAATTTTGATTTTCACGCTTTGAAAGATATAAATTTTGAATGTTAAATTTGATATTTTATTATTATATTTAAATTCTAATTAAAACTTTTTCAATTTTAAATCCTATAGAACTTAAAAAATATTCCACTTTTAAGTTTATAGATTGATTAGTTTTAAGTTTCAAATGTTTAGTAATGACATTTTTTAAATTGCTATACGCCTAAGAATAAAAATATTTTCCCTTTTTATAGCTTGCAAATCTTTGAAAGTTTACATTTTAAGGCTCATGTACGGGGTAATGTAACCTAGAAAACTCACCTGAAAAAATCAATTCGAAATGCTAGCGCAACGAATGATTATCGGGGAGAAATTTTTTTTCCTCTTCGAAGCTCAAATCCACATTTGAGGCGGAAATATCCTGCGGATCGTCAACACTTGAGATATATATGTTGAATTCCTTCAATATCGCATCTTCAAAGCAGCCGAAAAAAATTGATTTCTGGTGCGATATTCAAAATAAAATAATTATTTCAACAGACATATGAGTGATACTTTTTATAAAGTTGGGATAAATTATTAAAAACCATAACAAATGTATCTTATTAAAAAATATATTTTCACAAAAACACTATCAGAAGAAAAAATACATTGAATGTGAAATAATTACTAGAAAATTTCCGAAATAAAATTTTACAGATGCTATAACTTTGAATATACTGAAAAATTGTCCTATAAGAAAAGAGAATATTCACCGAATCTCTCAAGCTGTATAGAATTTAGTAATACTTTATAGAAGCGAATCTGACTGTGTAGGTGGGTTCGAGGGGGTGTTCGAATAACTATCCCTTGCCTGAGCAAGGGATAGTCGTTCTGAAACTCAAACAAAGATATGATGATTTTTGACCACTTCAAGAAATCGAAGAGGCAACCAGTTCGATTATTTTCGAAAATGGTCTTGTTTCCCCAAGAATAAGATGAATAAATATTCCCCAATTTTTCCACCTTTATAGAAACGATTTTTACTGAGTCGGTTTTCAAGGGGATCTTCAAGGGGATGCTAGAATAACAACAGATATCTCACAAACCTGCTCAAAAATCATAAGGGTATAAACTTCTAGTATTTTTCAAAATTGTTCAAGTTCCAATTTATAAGATTGACAAATATTCACGGTGCTTTTTCAGGTGAATTCGGACAGGTTACAATTTAGAAGTGTTTTTAGGGTGATGTTAGAATATCAACCCTTAGTCAGGAAACTCCCTCGAAAAGTCAGTATCTGTAAAATTTTATTTCGGAATTTTTTGACTCAATATTTTACATTCAATGTATTTTTCCTTCTTTTAGTGTTGTTATAAAAATATATTTTTTAATAAGATACATTTGTTTTGGTTTTCCATCATTTATTACAACTTTATAAAAATTATCACTCCTATGTCGGTTGGAATAATTTTTCTATTTATATTATATTATATTATTTATATTTATCCCAAATGTTGAGGATCCGCAGGGACTTTCCGCCCCAAATATGGATTTGAGCTTCCAAGAGGAAAACAAATTGCCCCCCGATAATCATACGTTACGCTAGCATTTCGAATTGATTTTTTCAGGTGAAATTTCTAGGTTACATTACCCCCTACATGAGCCTCTACTATTCATCATTGACAGGTTGTTTAATATCGAAGGCTTTAATTGGGATTTAGTACATTATTTTAAGTTCTTACTTTAAATTTCTTCAATTTCAAACGTGCATTTAAGCTAAAAAGCACGCTTTTAATGTTATATTTTGCAATTTTGAATGATTGAAATTTGAAAGTTATATCCCACTATTTTACGCGTTTGGGGTCAGAATGATGTTTTTAATGCTCAATGATATCCGTGGTATATTGAAATGAAAATTGTTAATGATATTGGACTTGACAAAATAATTCCCTGAAATTTTGAGCAAAATCGGTTTATAAAAAGACATGCCTCATATGTAAATTATTGGAAACACTTGGAAGAATGTATATCGACAATAACTTTATCATTTTAACCCTCCTACGATCTGTCCGAAAAATTTAGATACCTCCATTTTGTACAGATTAGAGTGAAAATCTCAGCAGACGAAAATCCGAAAACATGGGATAAAGTACATGTTGCAGTTGAAGGTTTTGCCTATACTGATAAAGAGTTTGGAAATTTTCAGTTGATTAGTGATTATTTCCTGGCGAGTAAAGGTGAAAAGGTACGATCAACTTACGATCATTTCAGAATATTCAACTTTGAATGGCTGTTATTTCATCAAAATGAATTAAAAAAAATCAGCAAAAAATATATCAATTTATTTTATCCTTTCTGAGCAAAATGGTGAAATTTAGAGTTGAAAATAATGATTTTTTGGTATGTTAATAACAAAAGAGTAGTGAAGTGTCATCTCGGAAACTAAAGAACGTACGGAAATATTTCTTGAAGCAAATTGCACATTTTTGGCTTCTGAAACTGTTGAATGTAGTGTTAATAAGCAACAATTTTTGCTGAAATGTTTAAAAAATAATTTTTTTTCTTTGGAAAATTCAAAGGTCTCTTCATATATCGAAGCATCCGCACTCACAGCAGAAGACGCAGCCTGCACTAGTGCTACTCCTAAAACTACGTCTTTGTGTCACACTTACTCCTGTTGTGAGGTCCGTTCCGCCAATAATTTAAAAGTCCTTTGTATTTTCCAAAGAAGAAAATAATTTTTTTAAACATTTACGCACAACTTTTTGTTTTTTTGGCACTACATGCACCATTTCCAGAAGCCAAAAATATGCAATTTGCTTCAAGAATTATCTCCGTACGATCTTTAGTTTCGGAGATGATACCTCACTACTCTTTTGTTATTAACTCAATAACAAATAAATATTATTTCTGAATTTAAATTTTACCATTGTGCACAGAAAGCAACTAGGAAATTCACATCTCTTTTGCAGATTTGTTGTAATTCATTTTCAGGGACTAACAGCCATTCAAAGTTGAGTATTCTGAAATTATCGTAAGATGGTACTTTTTCACGTTTCACTCACCAGGAAATAATTCTGCTGAGATTTTCACTATAATCTGTACAAAAATCGAGGTATCTGAATTTTTTGTGCAGATAGTATTTACATACCCATTTACCCATTTACTCACCCCGAAATAAGTTTCGAAATGAGACTTTTGAGATGCATTGATGTTTATTAACTTTAAAAAAAAAATTTTACCCAGATCACTATACTAATCAATGTGACATATATTTTTATTAACTTGTTAAATAATTCTGCATTGCCCTAATGAAAAAATATTATAGAAAATTCAGTATACGCCTATAATGATTTTCCTAGACTGGATTTCCTATAATTTTTCCGCGATTATAAGAAATTATGATCTGAAAAGCATTACAGAAAGCTCCACTGGGATCATCGGATATTTGGCATAAGATTTTTTTACCAAAAATAATATTTTTAGAAAAAGGAACATACTTGATTCGAAGATGTGGAACATAATTGAGAAATTATTAATTCAGGAGATCATCGTTGATGCAATGGGATTGAAGGTGTATGCCATTTGAGAAACGCTGCTTTGGCAAAGATAGACCGAGAAAGAGAGGGTGGATGCTGTAAAGGAAGGAAAGAGGGATGAAAAGAGAAGCAAAAAGGGTGAAAGAGAAAAAGGGTATGAAGAGAGATAAAACATCACCGCAGGGTAAAAAGGGAAAGGGCTTTGGACTGGTTGCCAGGGATGAAGTACGTAGGTATTGATCTATTTAAAGCCTAGAGTACCAAACGAGGTCCTTATTAAAAAGCGGAATGAAACAAGGGTAGCTACCTTCAGTGCCTTCTCCTCATCCCCTTTCGCGATCTTTTTCCCTTCCCTTGTGGCCCTCTAGGTTTCCACCCTCACTCTGCCCTTTTACCCTCTGTCGTCCTCGCATCTCGCGCGCTCTTTCGAGAGGGATAAAAAAATGTTTCACTACGTGCACGCATCCCTTTCAGTACTTGAGAATTACTAGAGGTGGATTCGGATACGTGTCTGGCAGGATTCCTATATTTACTCTTCTGCCAGAGTCCTACAGGATCATGCTAATGGCCGGGGAAACTTATTTTGAATACTCGTTCTCCACAAGTAAAAGGAATGTAATATGCAATATGCCAGTTCCTTATTCAAATAGTATAATTATTCCAGGGAACTTTTATTACAAGGAAAAAATTCCCTCAGGGACTCTTCAAATATCGTCTCTCGTTACGTAACATTTGCGAGTGCTGTGTATTAGGATGGTCCTTATTTACATAGTAAATTTTTCTTGTTTGTTTTTTAATTGCACTCACTCACGGAATTTGTTCCAATGTCCAAAGAAAGTACTCCAAAGTGAGGACAAATTGATTAATATTATTCTTATAATGTATTTGGGCTGCCGAATCGAATAAGGGCACATACATTCTGAAAATATTTTTTTACTGAATTCAAGCAAATTTTTTGCAATAATTGAATTTCCAAAAATTAATGTTCTAAACAAATTTTGAAAACTAGGAGAATTCGTCCCGCTCGAACCGAAAAAATGTATGTGCCCTTATTCGATCCGGCAGCTCATTTGTCATCTAATAATAGGGCCAGTACGCGATAGGAATATCAGGATCTGCAAATGGTCTTTCGATTTTAATAAACTTGGTGCATTATAGTCACAAAGGTTATTTTTGTTTCATTATCGATATTTCTGAAACCGATGATTTGATTTTGATGAAATTTTTGGGGTATTAGAGGTAAATATATATTTTAATACCTAACTTTTTTTTTAGTTTTGCTTATAAAAAAGTCAAGTGCATTTTTTTCTTCCATTTCACGCAAAATTCTCCCCTTTCAATTTTTGTTTTCGAAATAAGATATAAAAACTCCTTGTGGATTCACCTCTCATTAAAAGAAAAAAATTGTGGTAATTCTTCTAGGTCCTAGGTTCTAGGTCCTAGGTTCTAGTGTTGAAAATGAATTATTCGATAATATTTTCTAAATTTATGAGTAAATTATATAAAGAAATGGTTACTGTCGACATTTATATGATGTCACTGCTATCCCTCGCAATATCATTTGTATAGAATTCAAAGAAAAACATGATTTCATATTGACTTTGAATATCTACACCAGTAATATTGAGAGACATTTTTTTATAATCAAGTATTACTTTTTCGATAAAAGCAAGTAATTGTAATGCCGAAATGTGTTTTACAAATAAACAATCCTTTATTTTCAGTGTTTGTTAATTGAATTTGTTTATAAAAATCATCATTACAAGTGAACTAATTTTTCCCAACACACCTCTGCGCACGAAATCGGTTGCAAAAATATCGATAATTCAAAAAATTCAATATGGCGTAATTAACGTGACTGAAAATTTCAAAAAATCCTTTTAGTTCCAAGTGTCCCTCATATATGCAGTGCTTTAATTTTTCCAAGTTCCATTAAAATCGAAATAACACTTGCAGTTTCTAATTTCCCTGACGTGTACTGGCCGAATTTAATTGATTCTTAAACAATTGCAAGAACCTCAAATATAAATTAAAAAAAAAAGATTTCAAGAAATTAGGAAATCAAAAGTAGCTAATTTCAAATAGTCATTATCTAAAAACAATAAGTTGTCCCGGCTGCTAAATGATAGCATAACCAACCATCCTCCTTAATAAAAATATAAGTCCTGTAAACCGACATAGTCAGTTGGATCCTCATAAACGCGGTTTTATTTCTTTTTAAATAGGAGTAGTCGATTTATACTATTTTTAACGAAATATTTTCAACCTTCGCAAAAACTAAACGTTTGGTTTCAGAAACTGTATAATAATTATATCAATGCAAAAATTTGGAAAAAATCCAAAATGGCAAAAAATTATATTTTAATTTACTTAACCTATGTTATTTGTTAAGATTTTTTAAAAATCTGTTCAAAAAACTCGTAATATAAAAATATACAAATTTGATGTTTGAAATTAAGTTATTATTTGAGACCAACTGTTTGAATTTTTACAAAATTTGGGATTGTTTGACTTATCATGTGGCCTCTGAAGCCAAAATTTTTGTTCTCAAAATGTTTAAAAATATTTTAATAAAATCTGTCTTAATCGGTTTTTTTCGACTCTTTGATTAGCCATCATTTCAAATTTGTTTAAGTTTTAGATTGTGTGAATTATGATATAGTTTCTAAAGCCAAACATTTTCTTTGTCACAAAATTTAAAAATATTGCCTTAGAAATTGTTGAACTGAATTATATTTTAAGTTTTCAATTAGCCACCATATTTGCTTTTCAAAATTTTGTATTTTGAGGTCTTGCACTCACTTTAGAATAAATAATTGGACTTTTCGTCACAATTTTTAGTCAACTTTTGTTAAGAACTGTATACAATATCATTTTTGGACCGATTTAGGTGCCTGCCATTTTTTTATTTTTCAAAATTTAGAGGTATGTATTATTATATTCTAAGCATCGCTTGGGGCATTAGATACATTTTTCGACTTCTGCACGATTTTTCCCATGTGGGAGCAAACGAATTCAAAGAAAAAGTCCCACTCTAAAGAATTTGCAAAGTTTTTGTAAGTAATTACACAAAACATTAAAATTATTTTTCCGGAAAATTCCATATAAACCTTAATAAAAATGCAAATAAATTTTTTCTTTTTATGTAAATAAAGGGTTAATTACTTTTTGTGGAAAATCACACTCAATTTTTGTCCGTTAAAAAATGCTTTGCTCTGTGCGACATTTACATTTTTTAAATCTCAAGAAAAGCACCTATCTTTTTTTCAATATTAGAAATAATTATTAGGGCTATATTATTTTAGAGAAAAAAGTTAATTTGAAGAAGCACAATAAATAATTAGGGCCGACAGGGTTATGTGTGATAACTTAGTTAGTGTGATAAAGATTATATTACACAATTATTTTTAGAAAAAAGGTGACCGTCATTAGTTATTTCATTAATCAATTATTTTTAATGAAACTGAGATTCTTTTAGAAAGCTCCAATTCGTATAATTGTGTCATCTAGTCTTTTAATTTTTCCTACATAAAGCATCTTTTGTTGAATTTTTTTTAGGAATGAAGAAAGATATATTTTCTTGAATATCCGTTGTTTTTTCTCTTTAAAACTTTACATTTTGTTTTCAGGATAAATCATGTCAGGATAATAAAAATCAGACTGAAGGTAAGTGTGGTATCTTTTTTCTGTTTTTTTTTTCGTTGTGAAATACGAAAATTTTTCAAAAGTTTTAACTCAATTTAGGAATCATGCAATTTGAAATTATTAAGTTTTTTAATATCACTGAACCTACACTGTTAGAAATTTCTATAGCGATTTTACTATAAACGTATTGGAAGCAATATGCATATACGTGTTGTAAATTTAATATACCATCTCTTGTAGAATTAATATACATGTATAGTAAAACACAGTGCGTGAAAGTTGAAAGTTCTTTGATGCACCCAAATCTGGTCAAATATTTAAAACTAAAGTGATAAACTAACATTCATCGATTAAATTCTTATTTATAATCAAAGTGTAACGTACGGGTGGAATTTTCTTCAAAATTCACTGTAAATGTCAAAATTTTAACGTGAGTACCGATTTTTTTAGGTTAGGTGTCTTAATAATTCGCTTAATTGAACTTTTCCACTTAAAACCCAGTACGATTTATGTTTAACTAGAAAAAAATATTATGCTTTATCATTTAGAATTGAAAATTACTGCCATAATTATTTTTAATTTATTGAAAGTGAAATTACCTGACTTTTCTAAAAGTTGATCAATATACATGTATATGAAATTTACTATACAGCCTCTTAATTGATATTTCATAGACCGAGTTTTTAGATTTACTATACAAATGTATAGTAAATCTATAGTAAAATTGCAAACATTTTTAACAGTGTAGCTTCATTGAAATTCAAACTTTATTTTTTTATGTATTTATAAATGACAAAAAATGGAAAGCAAACATACACGGTAAGAATCAGTGGATGTTTCATTAAGGAGGTACGGTACGGTCGCGCATACTATCTGCAAAAAGTTAGTCCTAAGGTCCATGTCGGAAAATAATACTGTTTGAGTGATATACATTTTGTTAATCCTTAAATGTATAATATGTAGCTTATTTACGTCAAAGAAAGTCAAAAATTAAATAATTATGCCGGTATAATGTTATATTAATTTATTTCCTGTCAGACCTAAGAGAACATTTTTGGCAAGATTGTACACTACACACAGAGAAGTTGTGTATACAGACGAGAACACAGTGACTCCTCAAGATCTGAGCGTAGACACGGCAACGTCGCATTTTTCATGGTGTCTGCTTTCACAGTTGTGCTCTTTGCCTGCAATGAAAACGTGACATTTATTGAAAATGAGCGATGGATTAGTAGTTGAAGGTAAATTTATGAAAAAGAAAGTTCCTCATAAAAGATTGATAGCTGCTGCGCATGCGCTAGATCCGCTAGGCGCTCCGACAGCGTTGCCGGATGGCTATCACGTGCTTGTTTCATTTTTCGAAAAGTTCAAGATTTTCATACTTTGCATACCTCTCATTCCAGAACTAAGAGGACAAACATTATGAAATTGTTTAAAAATCTTCATGAAACCCCCTTCTAACATATATTAGTTTTGGAAAAAAAACGGTAAGAATAGTTTAAGAGTTATAGTTAGAAATGTAACATTTTCCTATGCCTGGAATAGGCTTTACGTGTATAAGGGTTCAACTTTGATCTTAATTATCTCAGCTCAGGAGAGGACAATATTCTTAAAATTTCGCAAACGCTTAGATAACATTCCAAAGAACCTATAGTCAAAGTTTAAACAAATCCGCAAGAAAAGTGTGTTCGTGACAGTACCTCCCTAATAGTTACAAAACTACAATTTTGTAAATTTTATATTTTAGTGTTTTTTTTTACAAGTATCACATTTGCCCATAATGACGGGTAATTTGAAGCAATAATCTTCTCAAACATTTGAAATACATCAATAATCAAATTACAACTATGTGCAATATCCTATCACACCCCTATCAACCCTATACAGTGGAACCTGGATTTCAGTAAACTGGCCGCACTCAGCGCGTTAGTGTCTTTAGGTTGCGCCATACCCAAACCCGTGCACAAATCCAGTATCCAGTGTATATGAAAGTCACCTATCGCGATTTTGGTACTCTTGTCGATTTTATTTTATTTGAAGTAGTTTTTGTAAATCGTCAGTGAAATAAGAAATTAGAGAAAAAAAGTGACAAACTAGACGTGCCATATGATTCACTAACAACCAGAAATTAGTTCCTAAGTTGATGAATTTAAAAAAGAAAACATCCTTTATCAGGCAGTAAAAATAAGCTTTATTTTTATTAAATGTACAAAAAGTCAGAATTTAAATGGAAAATAACGAAGCGAATCAGCATCAGCGATGAATTTGCAAGGGTGAAAGGTCAGGAACGCATGTTTTTTGCTCCTTTAGTAAAATCAGGGGAAGCAGAATTACCATTGCCACCCCTCTTTGCCTCTCGGCAGGGAATACGAATTTTATTATGCATTTACGCACTTATACATCTCGTGTAACTACGCATCTCCCCTCAACCCGCCGACACCGCGACCGGGACGAAATCCACCCCCACCACTTGATTCTGGTACAACCCCAGCACCAATAGAAAGCCCCGCGACTAGTGCTAAAAAGGTAGATCGATACTAAAACGCTTTAAAATCGCGGATTTTATATCTAGCGGGGATGGCCCAGCTAGAGCACCAGCATAACCACCATACTGCCTGTTTTTCATCATTACCTATATAACTCTCTCGCATGAAAATTATTTCTGGCGCCGAGCGTAATTCTGTTTTCAGTGTCCAGAACCCCAATTGACATGTCGTTCATTTTCCAATTTTGAATGCTTCTTTAGAATGAATTAATTAAATCCTGATATCATTATGCATTATCTTTTCAAGTATCTGTCAGTGTACATTAGTGAATTCTTACAATGCTTTCTACCAGGCTTCAGTTTCCAGCAATGCAATATAAAATATTTCAATAATTAAACAAGGGAAGGTCAGTCATTTAAATATTGTTGCTTCAAATGTGAATCTTCACAGAAGGTTTGGTTTCTTGTCTGTTTAGATTACTTCATGAAAAGTGACTGAACCTGAACCTGAGACATGAGTGCATTGAGCCGAGAGATACTGTTAGTGAATATACTATTATTCAACCAACGGCTATTTCCTAACCTAAACAAACTTCAATGTCGCTCATTGCAATACAAGAATATTTATAATATACAACTGAGAAAGGAATCTGCGAAGCTAAACTAATCTTTTGCGTAATTTTAGAGAACACATTTACCTTCCACTTAATGCAACTTGGATTATGAGTTAAATCCATCCTGAAGGTTAGGTAATGAATCTAAAGATAAATTTATATAATAAACTTCCACGAATTGGACTTAATTATGGAGAGTCAATGAAAGTCTACAATATTTTCAGAGAATTGTTATGAAATTTCCATAAACTTGAGCTGAAGAGCACCTCCATGAGCCGAGTGCATTTTGATGCTCAAATACTCTGAAAATTTCAGAATAATAAATTATCTATAAACAAATTTAAAAAAAATTGAAAATATATTTTACGTTCAAATCATTCTTTCACAGTGTGTATGCAGAATTGCATAATTAAGACAGAAAATGTTCGCAATATAGGACATTGTTCAAAAATATCACAATACTCCGTCACCGAAACGTTTATCAGTTCAGTTACTAACAAGCGTCATGCTGCTTCGACTGATTACATTTATTATTCAAATGATGAAATTATAGTTATGCAAGAAAGGATAAATTTATAAGATACTGATAGACTGCGCGGGATGGGCAACTCAATGTCCTTAATCAATATTCTACTGGATAAATTAAATAATTGTCGAAATCTTACGATTTTTCAATATCTGATTCCATATTCTATAATAATTGTATTTACAGCAGCAGAGTGTAAATTTGAACTGTCGAAATTCAAATTGTATATCATGTCTGCTTTTTGATACTGAAAGATTTAACTTTTAATAATTGCAAAATTAAAATAGATAAAGTATAGAACAGTTCAAATGCCCACAAGGGAAATAAATTCAACAATTTTAAATTGAGAAACTTTAAAGTTGAGTTAGCTATTCCAAATTCAAACATTTAATTGAAAAAAGTTCATATTGCACCTTATAGTCTAAAAAATTCAACTATTTATATTTAAATTGCGAAGATAAAATTAATAAAATATCCACTTCAAATGGTCACATCTACATCTGAAAATTGAACAATCTGAAATATGAACTACCTATTCAGAGTTTGAAATAATTCTAATTAAATGCTTTTTAATATCTTAATCAAATTATCATTAATAAATAGATGTATTAAAAATGCTGAAGAAATTAACAAATTTACAATGATTTCAAGTTTAGATTATATGATTTCAAAATAAAATATTTAAAATTGACACTTTGCAAGACTAAACAATTCAAAACTACAAATTACAAAATGTAGTAACTACTTATATTAATAACATAAAGAAAAATGTCTCCTTCTATAATATTCTTAGTATGAAAGGATCATTCTCACGTAAATCAAAAATTACTTTGTTATATTAAAAATATAAGATTGTTATATTCAGTACTTTTATATTAAAAATGAACTCAAGTTGCTTGAGTTGTTTGATCGGGTTGAAACTTGAGCAAAGTGAAGTCCTATTCGAGATAAATTCATAGAAAAAAGTCTGCCCGCTGTGCGTGCATATTCACATCGCGCACTGAGCGCGCGGCTCGCTTCATTCGCAGGTTTGAGCGCGCCTAGGGCGCACGACTGTTGGCTCTCGCGCTTTGCGCTACGAATTCGGTCTTTATGTTTCCTCCAAATTTGTTAACAGACCTTTTAAGATTAAAGGTCAAAGCATAAAAAACTGTAATTTGGTGATTGTGAATGCTCTTTTGTTAAAGCTCCTTCGGCTTTAAAGAACACATGCTTATCACGTATCTCGTGCTTTGCACTCGATTTTGTCCGGAATGTGAACTTTTCTACATTGTGTTCAACACTATCATATCAAATGTATATTATATTTATTTCTGTACCTCGGTCTGGTACTGCTTATTCAGATATTGCAAAATATTGTACAAATTTTATTTTTCATGATTACTTTAATATTTGCTCCATTTTGCACACATTTTTATTCTCAGTTACCCTGAAAAATCTATCATTTCAATAAATGTATATTATCACAATTCATAATATGCATTGGCATTGAAACATACGTATTTTTATTATCTTGTTTTCACAATTAAAAAAAAGTGCGCATCCTATAAAAAAATGTTGTTATTATACATTTTCATTGCAACTTGTGTCGTTTTTCCATATATTCAATTCTTTTATTATCAACGTTATTTTCTACGATTTAAACTGAAAATACGCATCCTAGTATAAAGTGGTTATATAGGCAAATATGTAGATATAATTCAGGCGAAAAAATTGGTTAAATAAAAAGTTATTGTCATTTTTTTAAAGAGTTCATTTTTTATTTTTTATTTATTTTTATAACAAGAGTTTATAACAAGTTTGTAAATCTTTTTTGGATGAGAAACTTCTGTATATTAATTTTTCTCATAACTTTTGTCATTTATCCAAAAATTTTATTTTCTTATTTTTAATGTTATTGTTCCGATTAAAACAAAAAATTACGCCTCCTATCAAAAAATGATGAGTAAGAAATTTGTAGCTCTTTTTTGGGTTAGCAACTTTTGCTGAATTGTTATTATCGTAGCTTGTGTAGTTTGTTCAAAAATTTAATTTTTTAGTTTAAATGTATTTTTTTACGAATGAAACAAAGACTACGTGTGCCATCAGAAAGTGATGAATAACAAATTCTTTTGATTTTTCATTATTTTTTGTGCGATCAAAATTCGAATTTTCGATTTTTCGACAGAATTCAAAAAGTTGTTATTATAATCTTCTAGTGCTTTCAAAAAGCAACGTTTTTTTCATTAATATTTTCCGAATCGGTTGTTTGGCTTAAAATTTTCATTTTCGTTTGTTATATCATTTTGAAAATGCTATAACTTTGATAATTTGTTTCTGATCGAAAAAAGTCATGGGAGATATTGTTCGTCTTTTTAAATAATATGAATTGCCGTCCATAGAATTTTTCAATCTTGAAAAAAATGGTCTCACAAATTTTGAAAATGCTCTGACTTTTTGAATTTTCATCCAAAATAGCTGGTTGACAAACTCGTTCTTTCTTTTTAGGCCTTTAAAAAAGTGTGTCAAAGCACAATCGAACCTGATTAATCTTTCGAAAATTATCACTTAGGAAGCTTTTACATTTACATTTTACGAAACATTAAAGATAGGACATTCGATATTTAGTATTTTGCTGGAAAATTTTTGTGTTTTTATTCATTAGGCATATTTTTTCAGATTAAGTTAAACAGACGTATGTTATTTCCGAAAAACTTAATGTATAATAAAACTCAATAAAAAGGATGATTTTCAGGACACAACAACTTGACACCTATCAGAGCTAGAGCATTTGAATTTTTTTTAAGTCTCCGGAAAATTTAATCTGCTTTAATTAATATAAGTGCAACTTTTATCTAAAAAGTACAAGATAAAAGATATTTTACGGAAACTAAAGTTAAATTTTTTTAGGCCAATTTTTCATTGAAAACTCACGTTTGGAAGTCGTATCTCCTAAACTATTAAGGATAAAGCATTAATTTTTTTTTAATTTTATAGAGAATTTTGTGCACTTAAATTGTTGTTCATATTATTTACGCGTGCAATGCAGTGCAAAGGAAACATTATTTAAATCTTACTTTTTTCACCTGTTTCACAAGATTTTTACAGCAT
This sequence comes from Andricus kollari, assembly GCA_932074435.1. Lineage (NCBI taxonomy): Eukaryota > Metazoa > Arthropoda > Insecta > Hymenoptera > Cynipidae > Andricus > Andricus kollari. Next base: position 18,805 of record CAKNWW010266298.1, read on the forward strand.
TCTGAATGTTACTTGATGTTTAACTGCAATTATTTTAACGAAAATATAACTAATAACCCCACAAAAAATTAAAAATTATGATTTCTTAAAAAGGGCCCCAAAAATTTTTTGACATTTAGGCCTTAAAATACTCGGGAGGAATCTCCGAAACATATTTAGAAAGAAACTGCACGGAGAAAATTTGTTCATTAAAATTTACCCAATTAGTTAGGTAAATGGAGGACAATACTGCATTTAGATAAAGTTTACAATTATTTTAGGATATATTACAAAACAGAACTATAAATAATACAAAAGAGTTATGTAAAATTTCAATTCCAAAAGTGAAAATTCTGATGTGTAATAATTGATGTAAGGGTTGTATTATTTTCATATCAGTATATTATAAAATAACGCAAAGGATTGTAAATTTTTATCAAATGGATGATATAAAGTTTACTTCTGTGTGATATTAACTATTCACTTAAAAGAAAGTATAGATTGCAGAATTCTTAAAGAGATTTTCACTTTCATTAGGAGAGGAATCACACAAAAGTTGTGTAAAATGAGAGTCGCTAGGGACGTCAGCATTCTCAGGGCTGAAGATTGAAGCCAAGTCCCCCGTAGACACTTTAACATTTTTAAGTTTCGGTTTATGTTGTAGAATTTGAGAAAATATTCAAATATATAGACTATCCTTCTCTCTCAGTAGATAATACTTATTAAGTCTCTAAATTGAAGTAGAATTATTTAAAAATTTACGTATAAAGATGCGGGTGATGAAAAAACATCGCACTGCACTGGAATACTGACTTCGAACTTCGAGGCGGGAGATCCCCGAAGACTTATGTTTGGAAACAAGGTTGAATTTATGACGAAGAAATATGAATTTTCTGCCTGAATAATTGAATTTCTCATAAAAGAGAAAATGTTTTTAACAAAATAAGTGAATTTTCATCTTGAAAAGATCAATTTTCTCGTGAAAATGAAGTAGCTACCTTTTTCATTGTAAACATTATTTTGTATAAAAAAAACATATTTTCTATAAAATTTATTCAACTTTCAACCAAAGAAATGAACTTTTAACTAAAATAATGCATGTTAAAATAAAAA
>CAKNWW010266299.1:0-14273 GCA_932074435.1 Andricus kollari
TGACACTACGGGCGGCCCGACCCTGGGCGATAGTTGGCCCGACCATCAGCGTAATATTATCCAGTGCAAGTAATCTCACTGCTGCCGACCGTCGGTCCAACTATGGCCTAAGCTTGGGTGGACGGTCGTTTAGGATATGGGAAATTGGCTCAAAATAACCATAACTCTACGGGTGGCCCGACCCTGGGCGATAGTTGGCCCGACCATCGGCGTCATATTATCCAGTGCAAGAAATCTCACTGCTGCCGACCGTCGGTTCAAGTCTGGTCCAAGGTTGGGACGACGGTCGTTCAGGCTTTGGCAAATTGGCTCAAAATAGCCATAACACTATGGTAATAAGAAATTTTTGAAAGCAAATTTTTTAAATTATTTATTTAAAAGTTATTTCATTTATATTCCTGTTAATAGTTAATCTATTTTATATGTAAATGATGTCGCATAATAATAAAAACGTTAATTATTTTTTAAACTGCTTTGAGCTGTGGCTTATGAGAATGGTTTTTTCATTGACTTTCAATTCTGTAGGTATAGAGTAATGGGTAAGACTCCCGACTGCTAGTCGATAAATTCCGCGGTTTGCTCAACCATGTCAAGTATTTTTGGACCAACAGTGGAAAATAGGGAGGGCTTGCATTATCAATATGCTGGTTGGCCCGACCATTGGCTCACAAGGTTGTGCTGGCCATACAAAGGTTGGCCCAACCATGGCACAACCGACGATTCGCACATGGGTTTATCATTTATATCTGAAAAAAAGGAGTAAAGAATGAGACACTTGGAAATGTTCGTCTCGTATAAAACCTAGACTTTAAAAAGCAAACCCCGCGTGCGTGACAACCTCCACGTTGGGCCACCGCGCGCCTTCCCCGTCATATTTTTGGCCATTTTTATTCTATTACCTTTTTCCTATGTTTCCAACTATACTTGGATGCTGTGAGAAACGAAAACTCCTGCCAGCCTTCGTATTTGAACAGTGATTATAAATACTGCACCTGCTTATCTTACTTGTGAGAACAGCAAGACAAAAAATTCGATTTATTCATTAAGCAACTTGTATGCGTTTGAAAAAGTCAACAAATAAAATTGCGATGCGTGTAGTATAAATTTTGTATGAAGATATCAAATTTTTCATACAAGACAAAGTCTTGTTTCATACAAGTCATCACTCATATACTTTTTTCATGTACATTTCACATATACGTGCACATATTATTGACACAGGCGTTTAAAAAATATATATATTACCATGACTTGTCATGAAAACATAGTTAATGGACACAAAACACACACACGTTATACGGACAAAAGTTTCGAAAAAAGTTCTTTAGTGCCACACGTTAGTGTCACAGTTAATTCGAGAAAAACTATATCAAGATATAGTTCAACAAATAATGAGGGAAGTTTATTTTTCACTTGTTCCTTGAGAAAGTCGTATTTTGCCTTGATAAGATGCTTGATAAATTCATCGGATAGATTTTTCATATTCTCCGACTCGAAGTAATTACACAGTTCTTCCAAAAGTATATTTTTACAATGCTCGACATCCGCCACAATTCTCTCCAGACGTCTAACTCGTTTATCGACGCAAACGACCACGTTGACAAGCCCTTCAAATTTAGGCATTTTCATCACGACTCGTTGTGAATATTTAGCTTTCTTCCTTTCAACTCGCCATTCGCTCCTTTGCATTCATCCTCCTCGCTGATTTTCTCAAATAAAACAGCTTTTGCAGAGTATGATGTAGTAAACTCAAGCTGGTATCGGTTTCTAACAATCGGTTAAGTCCCACTTGTATTAGTACATCCATCTTCAAAGAATGATGCAATTACATCGAATTTATTTACTAGCTGTGTCCATAGCCAGGTGCGGATTGACCGTCGGCCCATGTTCGGGCCAACCGTCGGACGGTCGGTCCAGCTTTGTGCGCGACTGGTTGGGCCAACCAACTAAATGATAACGGTCAACCGCCTTTGACTTCTTAACGTCGGCTCGACATTTGGTTCCATATATGGGCCACCTATTAAGTTGATGTCGGCCCAACCTTGGACAACAATGTGTTGCCGACTTTGATTTTTGAAGGTTCAAGGTATTCAAAAAATTAATAATAATTGATTGCGAGTATTTTGACTATAAATGTTAATGGAAAAACCATCCTCATAAGCCACAGCTCAAATCAGTTTAAATAAAACATTTTTTTTACTCTTTCTTCTCAATAATTTTTTTATTATTATGCGACATCATGTAGATACTTTAAATAATTTTTCTTCCTGTAATATTTTCTTTTTTCGCCTTTTAGGCTATTTTACAACTTTTGATAATGACATAAAATGTGATTTTTAATAAGCATTTAAAATTTTCATCGACGCAACTTAGAAATTCTATCGTTTACTGCGACGTCGGGTGCATCATGATGACTTGTACAAGCCAATGTTATGCCGACGATCGGGCCATCTCTTGCCCAGAGTCAGATGGACCGTACTTCCACGGTCTTTTTGAAACCAAGAACCAGCGTTTGTCCAACGGCCGGCCCATATTTGGGCCAAGGTTTGACCGACCATCGAGTGCACCAAGGTGACTTGTGGCTAACCCAGTGCTGTATACAGAGTCGAAAGTTTATCCGATGGTCGGCCCAAAGTTGTCTCGACAGTCGGCTTTTCTCCCACCGCCGACGTCGATTGCCAACGTCGGTGAGACCATGGCAGCTTGAAAACACTTTAGTCGGTCCAGCTCTGGTTACCGTAGATCGGTTACCAAAGTAGGGCCGACTTTGGGCCGATGGTCAATCTCTGGCATCCGACCAAATTTCGCACCTGGGTAGCGGGGTGGTCCAAACCATTATTCATATTTTATACTATAGAGAGAGGGGTCATTATGATATCATTTTAAATTTGACAGAAGCATGTTCAACAAAGTTATTTTGCCTCGAGTGCAATAAAGGGTACCGATATAACAATGAGCACAAGTGTGCAAACAAGTGTCTTGCATGTTATAAAACATCGCCCTGTATATTGAATAATAATAGTAATAACATGCAAGACCATGTAGAACCATACAAAATATGTGTGAACTGTTTGCGGAAATTTTATAACCAAGTCTGTTTCGATGAACGTCTTCGGCCAGACTCATTTTCTAAATTTAAAAGCGTGTATAGTGTTGAAAAAATTTGTCCGGGTTGTTCCAAATTAACAAATATTGTAACTGTTATAAATTTATTTGATGTTATTGTTTCTCTTTTGATTGACCTTCGGGTTTCATTGATCATCGCATGACATCCTCCCAATGCTTCTTCTGCTTCAAGGTTTCTTTTCTGTTTATGAGTTTTGGGGGCTACCTTTTGGTTTGAGTGGTGAATTATGTTGTCGCTTGATGGTGCCTTGGTGGGGGACTGCCGGGCTCCCTTCTGGGAGAGAGGTCAGTTACGATCGAGGTGTAGGCTGGTGTGGGCAATTTTCGGGGTTGCAACGAGGAGAGATCAATTGTGCGTCTTCTAGAGAACTCAGTTTTTTAAGTCCGTGAATTAAAGTCAGTGGCTCTTTAAGTCCCAATTAATTGTTCAGTGATTTCCCGACTCGATCATCTTCCGGTGTTGTTCGAAGTGACGAGTCGGATGACGTATCACCTCCGGTCGCGTCGGAATCGATCGTTCGGTGAACGATCGTGGTCGTAGCTTCCGGAGGCTACATCTGTGCCAATTTTCTCCAACAACCAAAACCTTTTCTTGGACAAAAAGGGAGTGCTTCATTGGATATGCTCGGGGACTCGCATCCCGGACTAAATCGATTAAAGGTATTTTGCGGTTAATAATAACGGTGAGAAATTGTCTTGTTCATTTTCGTTGACTCTAACATGGCTAAAAAGATTCCTTCGCTATGCCACGCCAGTCCGTCATTAATTTAAAACATTTTTGGTCCTTCGAGTCGGATAGTGGGTTGGCGATGGGAGCATGAACTTGGAGTGGGGTTTTTTTTTGAAACTATATAGTTCTGGTCAATTGTTTGACGTTTTCAAGAGTGCGATGCTATTAATGTGTTTCGAAGGAGTTTTTAATAGGAAAAGTATCCTTCGTATATGGAATTACATTTGTCTGTAAAAAGGAGGAACGCCTTTCAACATCGAGTTTGAAAAATGGACTGACCTTGCAATGGATTATGTTGGTAGAATATCGCATGAATTATACCGAGTGAAAGTTCACGTAGAGGCTTATTATTTGTATCATTTTTGTCAGATTTTCAATACTGTCAGAATTTTGTTAATGCTTAGTGGGAAGATGTATCCAATCACTTTATATGTCATTATAATTACATTAAGTGCAGTTTTGAACGGTTTCAATGTGGAATTCTTGCGGGTTGCATATTTTGGTAGACTTTGGAGTTTAGCCTTGAAGCTTTAAATTTAATTATGCAATTTGAACTATTCTCACAGGACCTTGATTGTTTGGATTAAAATTTGAAACTATACAGGTTTGGATTCTTATTTTCTGAATATTTAATTTTTGTGGGCTTTTAAGGTTTCGAAATTTCTTGAAATTCGTAGAAATAATGTAATCTTTTGAAAATCCATGATAAGACAGGAAAGTTTAGCAAGAGAAATTTAAGCAAAAAGAATTAACTTGTTGAAAGGATACAAAGTCTATCGAGATATTCCTCAGAAATTTATTATTCTCAGACATCAATTTTGTTTATTGTTTCGAAGGACTAGAACAGCCTTCCTCAAGATTTATGTTTAACTTATGTTTAAAAACACCTTTTGAATCTCTTGGTACTTGAATTGATACAGTTGATGCGTGATTGTTTACAACATTGCAAACGCTTCGAGACGAGCTCTCAAGCATGACAGACATATTGATGGTTAATGATTTGCAACATTGCGAACGCCTCGAGACAGGCTCAGGCATGACAGACTGACTCAATGACTGTGTAATCGTTCGCAACATTGCGAACGCCTCGAGACGGGCTCTCAGGCATGACAAAGTGACTGTGCGATGGTTCGCAACATTCGGAACGCCTGGAGACAGGCTCAGGCATGACAAACTGACTTACTGACTGTGTGATTGTTTGCAACATTGCAAACGTTTCGAGACGGGCTCTTAAGCATGACAGAAATATTGATGATTAATGGTTCGCAACATTGCGAACGCCTCGAGAGAGGCTCAGGCATGACAGACTGACTCAATGACTGTGTGATGGTTCTCAACATTGCGAACGCCTCGAGACAGGCTCAGGCATTACAGACTGACTCAATGACTGTGTGCTGGTTCGAAACATTGCGAACGCTTTGAGACTGGCTCTCAGGCATGACAAACTGACTGTGTGATGGTTCGCAACATTGCGAACGCCTCGAGACAGGCTCAGACATGACAAACTGACTCAATGACTGTGTGATGGTTCGCAACATTGCGAACGCCTCGAGACAGGCTCAGGCATGACAAACTGACTCAATGACTGTGTGATGGTTCGCAAAATTGCGAACGCCTCGAGACAGGCTCAGGCATTACAAACTGACTCAATGACTGTGTGATGGTTCGCAACATTGCGAATGCCTCCAGGCAGGCTCTCAGGCCTGACAACCAAAATGCTGGTGGATTGTTTGCAGCATTGCGAATGCTTCGAGACGGGCTCTCAAGGATGACAGACATATTGACGATTGATTGTTTGCAACATTGCGAACGCCTCGACACAGGCCCTCAGGCATGACAGACATATTGGTTGTTGATTTGTTGCAACATTGCAAGCACTGTGTAACAGGCTCTCAGGCAAGACTGACTTATTTCCCATGACATATTATGTATTTTATCTTGTTGTTTTGTTATTCATCTTTGCATAAATCCTAATTAAAGTTTGACGAGCTAGCTTTGAACTTTTGCCGTGGTCTCTGCATTGCAATGGAGGTTCAAACTCTCTTTCTTGCCTTCTCATTTTCTGTCGTTCTATGTCCGCAAAATGAAATCCCTGACTGGGGTTCTGTTTTGTCATTGAGATTGGTTGCAGGTCTGCAAACGTTACACAATTCATGAATATTCGTGCACATGTCTCATCGTGAGAATCATGGACCTTTGAAGAGAAAATTGTCATTGGTAACTTCGATCACACATATAAAGAGCCATCTCCTCACATTTATGAAATTCAAGTGTTCCTACAACAGCGAATTCGAGCTATTGGGGCTGTCGCGACGTTGTATACGCTAATGAGTGAATCCAGGGGCAAGTCCACCGCCTCAACCTAGAACACCTCGCATGGCTGGAAAAAATGAAATCGCGGGTCTCAACGACATCTATCAATCCCTCTTGTGCTGCATGTAACCCAAACCACTTCATCGGTCATTTTCAAAAGTGGCATAGGCTTAATGCTCCTGATGGGCATCAAACTGCAATTCGACTACTTTCATGCTTTGATTGTCATAAGAGGGGACATGGAAGGCTTAACTGCCCTTGGAAGACTTGTTATCGTCTATGCTATAAACAGCATTATATCACACTTCATGAAGTCATGACTCGTAAAAAGCCTTCGACTGAAGACTCGGACCCCTCAACCACTAATAAAGTTCGGTTGTGTTCAGAATTAGATTATTCGGCCTCTTTCTGACAACTTGTACTTGCTACAGCACAAGCCGCTGCAAAGACCTCAGATGAACCCCAATTTCGAACAAGCCCTCCTCGACCCTGGCTGTGAGACCAGTTCTTTGTTCCGCGGATTCGTTTACATCTTGGTTTACCACAACAGACGTTCGATATTTTTATTAGCACAGTTGAAAATAAACAAATTCAGATTGCTCCTAGACGCGTGGCCCTACCTCTCGAATCTCGGCAATCATTGTTACTTGTCGAAGTGAATGCTCTTGTTCATCGCGATCTTCGTGTGATCGCTCCATCGGAGAAAGTTACGGATAGGGATTGGTATCAGATCCAGGGGCTTCCCTTAGTGGATACAAAGTTCATTGTACCCTAACCCATCGATGTGCTCTTAGGCGCTGATTTTTACGACTCACCTCTTCTAGATGCCAGTCGTCAAGGATCGCGAAAGGCTCCCGTCGCCTTTCGATTCGTTTCCAGGCTGGTAGTGATTGGTCTGGTCGGATCCTCTACACCTTCAGATGAATCGGGCCATTCCAGGGGCCTATTTCATAAAAACTACAAGTTACAATTTACAAGTACAAGTCTAGTAACTTTTTGCTTGTATTAATAGTGTACGTTTCACAAAGTCGTTCGCACATTTTACAAGTTACAAGTACGGCGACTCCTTTTACAAGTAATATCTCGCAGTTTTACAAGCGTTTTGTTTCATAAAACTTATGGCTTGTAAGTAGCACTTGTGATTAGTAGACAAATTTCATAGGGTCTTTGCGGTTTTGTAAAAGTGGTAAAAGTAAATACAAGTTATCTTTTTAGAGAGTTTACTGAAATTTCCGACCGTTGAAATTGGTTTATGGATTAATTAAAGAACCACTTATTGGAGTGTAGATACAATTATCGGTTACACTTAAGTTTATGAAGAATAATATTCGTTAAAAGGCGTGTACATATTTGAGGTTAGGAAAGTCTAGAAAACGTTGCCCGTGATCCGTATATTAATTGTTTGTAATATGAGTGACACACCGAAAGGACACAGTAAAAAAGGGGTTACTACTAACGTAATTGAAATATAGTATTTATGCACAAACTTCTATTAATTTCATAATAGTTTCATTTTAAATATTTTATTATGTACCACCGGAAAGTATCGATATGCTCCTTGCACCAACTTTTATAATATATATGAAATTGATTATTTATTAATGACAGCACGAAATTAAATTATTTTTCTCATTTATATCTTTTAAAGTTATTAACGGGAATCCTGCAATACGCATTCACCCTAGGAGGTTAGCTGCCATGATTCGTTAAGTACGTTTGCGCGCACTTGTAAAAGCGCTTGTAAGTTGTAGGAGATATTACTTGTAATTACAAGTGTACGGAAAACTCTTGTGAAACACAAAATACAAGAACTTGTAATTACAAGCTAGTAATATGGTAACTTGTAACTTGTGAACTTGTAATTTTTATGAAATAGGCCCCAGGACCGTACTGACGTTAAGTGTTCGCGGAAGGGACAACCTTGCTAGCCTCTTGAAACGATTCTGGGTAGTAGTATCATTGTAGTAGTATCAGGGTAGTGGTATCAGATCGTTGATTTCTTTCGAGGCTCAGGAATGTGAGCGAGCTTTTACGGACGGACTTAGGCGCGACAACACCGGCAGATACATCGTACGCCTCTCTCTTTGACAAGCCTGTATCCGCACCTAGGAAGAGTCTCTGCTGAGATAAGAATAATAAAAATCGAATAGTAATCCACGTTTTTGGGGATACCAGCAAACATGACTTTGCCGCTGTAGCTTACATCCGAGTGCCTTTCTCACAGAGAACCTGCAATGCACAACTTATCACATCCAAGGCTCGCGTCGCACCCGTCAAAATCATCACTATCCCTGAACTAGAATCTTGTGCTACCGTGCTTGTGGTTCGATTGATTAATTCCGTACGCGAGGAATCGGAACTCCCTTATGCGGTCAGCTACGCTTGGTCTGGCTCATGAAGCGTTCTCGGTTGTATTCAAGCAAATGATCCTTCCCGTTGGCCAATTTCTGTCGCCAATCGAATTTCGGAGATCCAGCGAACTCTTTTTAAGGTTTTTTTGACGCTATATCCCTACAAAGGAAAATCCAGATGATAATGCCACTAAAGAAATAAATGGACTGTGCCAAAACGTAATCATCAAATTGGACATGAGACAGTCGACAGTCGACTCTTCTCTACTTCGATGTAGGACATGGCTTTTAGGACGGGTAACCAATCTTAGCCCCGGACAGGATGGACTTGTGCGATCTGCCACGGTTACAACTTCCATTAGAACCTACAATCGTCCCATCGTCAAATTGAACTGATTCCCAGTCGTGCGCTGGCTCTATACGGCCAATTGTGCTCCAGGGCGGGCGAAACTAAGTTTTCCTTATACGTGGAAATTTATTGTGTGCGGGCGGGATGTTAATAATTTATTTGATGTTATTGTTTCTCTTTTGATTGACCTTCGGGTTTCATTGATCATCGCATGGCATCCTCCCAATGCTTCTTCTCCCTCAAGGTTCCTTTTCTGTTATGAGTTTTGGGGGCTACCTTTTGGTTTGAGTGGTGACTCATGTTGTCGCTTGATGGTACTTTGGTGGGGGACTGCCGGGGTCCCTTCTCGGAGAGAGGTCAGTTACGATGAAGGTGTAGGCTGGTGTGGCTAATTTTCGGGGTTGCAACGATCGTGGTCGTAGCTTCTGGAGGCTACATCTGTGCCAATTTTCTCCAACAACCAAAATATTTTTTTGGACACCAAGGGAGTGTTTCATTGGATATGTTCGGGGACTCGCATCCCGGACTAAATCGATAAAAGGTATTTTGCGTCGTTGACTCTAACATGGCTGAACATTATTCCTTCGCTATCCCACACCAGTCCGTCATTAATTCAAAACAGGAACATTCAAATACCACAAGTGGATGCTACATACGACCTATTAAATCAAGAACAAATGCCGACGACCCCGTGATTTTTCTATTTTATGACCTCGAGGCACAACTCATATTCACTCTCTGTCATTAACGTTGCAAAAACCTTGAAAAAGGTGATTGTCCACACGCTGAAGCAGCATCGCGCGAGTTTGAAGGAACATGGGCTTCTGATGAACTCAAAAGAGCCGTAACGCTGGGGTATAAAATTACAACGCATTCTATAAAACGAAGCAAGAACATTTTGAGGCGACTTGAGGGATGAACTTGAAGTTTACGGGGTTGGTATTTTCATACGAGAATTTGTTCCTTGGGGGGCCCAAGTTTTACGCCTACATAGTGACTTCAGCTGACGGCACTGAGCATCAAGTGTGTAAGGTTAAGGGTATCACTTTAAATTATAAGAATTCACACCTTGTAAACTTTGATTCCATCCGTAAACTCGTCCTAGAAAATGCCGAACTGATCAGTTTAAATTATCGAGCCATTCGAAGGACACCGCTTCACGATGTCATTACAAATTCTGAAAGCATCTCGGCTATGCTTTGTTGCTGAGAAGGCCAGAGTCATCTCAGAAATATATTTATTATTTTTTTAGTTGAGACATATTATGAGAAGATGGCTTTAAAAAATGTTAAGGTGCAAAGGTTATAGCCGGGCAACCATTCAAAAAATGACCCCAAAGGGAATCCAATGTTGAGTCAGCCATTTGAAAACATACAATCAACAACATTTTTTTCCATAATTTAAAACCGTTAGCCGCCATATTGGATGAGTTAGAGGGGGTGAGGTCCATTTTATTTTATTTATTTTTTCTCTGTTTCTAAAGTTAGAAAAAATCTGAAAATGTGCACAGTGCTTCTTTTGGCCATATTTTGATATATTCCAACTCCTGAGGCCCATTGGTACCTGAATGTATTCATATAATACAATTCTATAAGTTTATTTATACATTATTAGATACATCATATATACATAATGTATATATACATTGTAACAGAAAATATAAAATGATTATTCGTGGTACTATTATTGTTTAAGTTTTTTAGAAGTCTTATTTATATATCTGATTTAGTTTCATATTGATTGAAAACTTAATCCTCGTCACTATCCTCATTTATCACAGTCACACATTTTGTTTTTCAGAATAAACTCTTCAAAATTTCTGCCGGTCTGATGATTCTCGACAAATATCGACCATTAGCTAAATAGTACAATACCGTCGGAAATTGTCAGTACGATCAGCGAAAGTAGTATTAAAAATCACTGCTGAGTTTGAAACGTGATTACTCGTTCCCAAAATGAGCGAGAAATGTTTTTTAAAACCCGTTAAAAAGCTTATTAAACTACGCGTCGAATAAGCCCTAATAAAGTTATTTTTGACATTTTGAAGAGAATATACCACTTAAGAATTTTGAAAGACTGCAAGAATTTCTCGAATTTTGTACCTCTAATTTAACTTATGACATGACACGCCGAGAATTTCTCAGATTTTGTTTCTCAACTTCAACTCGTGTTGTGACTTACATTATACTAATGGGAAAAATTGAAAGTGACAGGACGTAATCTGTGGGTTACTATTGTGGGTTACTATTCTGAGGTAAAAAAACTGCGACGTTAAAAAATCATGGACGTTGAGAATTATTGAAAGAAGTCCTGTGAGTTTTTTCAGATTTTTTCTAACGATATAAACAGAGAAAAAAATAAAAAAATAAAATGGACGTTACATCCTCTATCTCATCTAATATGGCGGCTAACGGTTTCAAATTAAGGGACAATTTTTCTTTGATTGTATGCTTTCAAAGGCCCGCCTCAACATTTGATTCCCTTTAGGGGCATTTTTGCATGCTTACCCGGCTATAACCTTAAAGAGAAGTTCTAAAATAAACTATTTTCTTCTCGTTTGGTCCGACCGTCGGCACAACTATTGTCTAAGATCGTCGTAGAAGTTCCGTTCCTGGAATGCGTGCGATATTCTAGTGACATAACAGTTCTATCTCTCTGTTCTATATTAGTTGCACTACAGAATTCCAGAACTGTTACATATCCTTACAGTAACAGCGTTACAGAACAGTGTGACCTTTATGTGCCTTTCTTAGAACACGTGTGACATTCTAGTGATATAGCAGTTATATCACTCTGTTCTATATTGATTACATTACAGAATTCCAGAACTGTTACGTATCCTTACATTAACTGCGTTACAGAACAGTGTGACCTTTATGTTCCTTTCTTGGAACACGTGTGACATTTTAGAGACATAACAGTTATATCACTATGTTCTATATTAGTTACATTACAGAGTTCCAGAAGTGTTACAGATCCTTACAATAACAGCGTTAGAGAACAGTGTGACCTTTATGTGCCTTTCCTGGAACACATGTGACAGTCTACTGACAGAACAGTTCTATCACTCTGTTCTATATTGGTTACATTACAGAATTCCAGAACTGTTACGTATCCTTACAGTAACTGCGTTACAAAGCAGTGTGACCTCTATGTTCTGTAATTGTTATGGCACACGATTGTAACAATGTTATGTATAAATGTTCTTTTTTTGTTATGTAACATTTACAGAACGTGTCCGCTGGGACCTGTAGCACATAAAAAAGTTTTCATTTTTTGATTTTCCGGGTGATTTTCTCTGATTGTATGTGAAGTAAAACAAAACTGTAAAATATTAACACATTAAACGTAACATGGAAAATTTGAAATATTTTTTTTAGTTGTACTAGAAAACAGTTATTTTTCAGCTTTCATTTGAATAATCGTGGAAGATTTTAGAACGTACTATGCTTTTTATAGGCTTCAAAAAGTGCCATAAATAAATCTGTTCACCATCTCAACCCGTTCATCAAAAAAACTAGACATGCTGAAGTATTAGTCTCCACGAACTTCTGCCGGGAAAATACTATGGGAATCATCTTGAGTGATTCGTTGTAAATCGTAAAGGTATCTGTTTATCTTACGATAAAAAAATTCTGAAAAGAAAGCCTGAATGTATGCTATGTAAATTTGGTTGAAGGTTCCAGAGGTCTTGATCGCAGGTAATAACTGGTAACCCATCAACGCAACAGATGACTAGACGTAGGGCGGGGCGGGCATAGTTGTGAACCTTTTGTGTTTGATTGAATTCATCCTTTTCGTAAGGGCATCCTCTCAGAAACCAGAGGATACTGATTGTACCCGAGTGCAGGTTGACGCTCAATGAGAGGAAGCGAGAAAATCAGGTCATGCGAAATTGAGAGAAATTTCCAGTGTGACCAGTCGAAAGAGTAAAAAATACAGACTGGAAACGACCCCAGAGCGAATGACTGTATGAATCGGCAAAAGTGATTTTTCTCAGAGTATTACTATTCCTAATGCATTCGCCACTTGGAATTGCAACAGCTTTTTGAAATCATAAAATATTATGTTAGAAGAAAACTGTGTGCCCACCACTTCCTATTTTATAATACTAACCAATACTAGTCAACCATCCATTTTCATCCACATACTCCTAAGTAAAATCCAAGAGATACTGATGTGAGCGTGCAATAAAACTAAAATATATTTCAATAAAGTAATTTTTGCTTTTGAAGCAGCCAACTGTCACCTCCATTCAACGATTTTTATATCTTTAAATTAGCTATGTGAGGTCATGAGTTTTACATGTCATGCAAAATCGAAACCTTAGGTTAACATTTTTGGTTTGTAAGAAAGACGGAGAAATGAAATAAGTTTGAATTCAAGTTTTGAAAACTTACAAAAGTTTAAAATCGAAGTCTGCTCTTAATTCCACATATTTTAATTTTAAATATGACCTTACAATCTGTTTCATTGCCAGATACACAGTTACATCAATTATAAATTACAAACATCTGTCAACAATAATCCTATTTCATCAGCGTCATATTCAGATTGTCAACATTCTTAATTCAGATTTCGGACCCAATTCAAAGAAAAGTATTAAGGGGTCGTGGAAGGCTTTTTTTATGGACAAGCTTAATTTAAAAAGGGAACCAGGATAGCATTTTTCATATTCGATGAACATCGATATCTCAACTTCATAAATAATGTATAATATTTTGGTACAATGCACAGAGAATCAAACCGCATGAGTAAAGTTGTTCAAAATTATTCAAAAATATATACCCAGTCAGCACGGAAGTCATATGGTCGTATGAACATAATTTTTTCAACGTCTTGAGGAATTTTATAAGTAACGTCTTAAAAATGTTTATAAGACATGAAAACGTTCTCATGGGTTTCTATTAGGGCAAACTAGGAGTCATGTAAGAATTTTGCAACAGGGAATAGCAGGGTTCTATCTGGGTTCTAAACGGAACAAGAAATTGTGTGCGAATTGGGTTCTACCTGGATTTCAATCAGGTCAGATCAGGCTCTAAGAAGCGTTCTATCTGGGTTTTATTCGTTTCTAGCCGGGATTTCATCAGCATACGATTTCGTATCCGGCCTTATCCGGGACCTATACAAAGCGCTTGGAAATTATATCCGGATATTATCCGGTCCCAGCCGGGATCTTTTTGGTATACAATTTCGTATCCAGGCCTATCTGGGGCCTATATGGAGCGGTTGGAAATTCTATCCGGACCTTATCCGGTCCTAGCCGGGATCTATCCGGCATAGATTTTCGTATGAGGGGCTATCTGGCACCTATACAGGGCACTTCAAAATCCTATCCGGGTCTTATCCGGTTATTGCCGGGATTTAATCGGTATAAAATTTCGTATCTGGGCCTATCCGGGAT
>CAKNWW010266300.1:0-10087 GCA_932074435.1 Andricus kollari
ATAACTTGGACCGTTTATAGTTTTAAATAATGTAAGTTTGAACGTTTTTTTTTGCAATATATTGTTAAATTTTGAATATTTATAATGAAAAAATCTTCAGGTGTGTCGGGTAGTAAGTAAACAAATTTTATTTGATAAAACATGACTGAAAAAATTTGCAAAAATTATGTAACATGGGGGGGGGGGGGCAAACCGTGTTTTTAACGATTTTGATAGATGGGGGAGGTGCGTGATTTTTAGAAAAGTGTCTATAGATCGATAAACTCTTTTTTGTAGTAAAAATCGCACTAATAGTACTTTCACATTTCTCTTAACTTTTAGGGCCAAATTAAAAAGTTAAAATTTAGAATCATTCAAATTAAAACACGATCCAAAATAAAACTAATCTAACCTTCAACATTCAAAATATTGAAAATTTAAATATGAAAAATATAAAATATTGCTCAATAAGAAGTTCATTAATATTGAATCGGTCGAGTATTAGATTTTTCGATTTTGAACACTTAAAAATAACAAATAGTTCCATTTGTAATGGTTCTAACTTTAGAATAATTGTTAAAATTGGAATGTTTGCAATATGAAGTTGTTCAAATTTTATATTATTCAAGTTTTAATTCTTCTATTGAAAATTGCCCTTTTTTTTTTTGAATTTTCTACTGAAAATTGTAGGGTTAAACACAAACAGATAGGTACCAAAATTTATATCAAATATGTTAACTTTTTACACTGACAATAATGTTTGTTTGAATGAAACAAATTCTTTCTTTGATATGGGGTAATATAAATCTTCTTTATATTTTATGGACCCAAAACTCACAAAACCAAAAAACCAGTAAAAAATTTTATTTTTTAATTCATCTAGTTGGAAATAGTGCACTTCAGGAAAACTGACAAATTATGAAGATTTAATTTGCAATTTATTGTAAAATTTTTATAATTGGTTATCTGTCGTTCAATTTACAACAATTGTTTTTAGAATTATTACTGCTTCTTATGGTAGTTAACTATGTTAGTTTTTCAAAGCTTAAAATGTAGGGTAATTAATTCAAAAAAATTCAGTCTATAAAGTTTAAAATAAAATGTTGTAAAAGCTTCTTCATTTGAAATTTGCAATTCTTGAAGTTTGAATGGTAATATTTAAAATTCAATTAATACCGACACATTTTTCATTAATATTGACAAATTTTTAATTAAAGATTGGTCAATTGCTAATGCTTATAGACCGAAAATTGACGATTGTTAATTTTGAAGCTTTACTTTAAAATTGTTTAATTACAATATGAATTAATAAATAGTCTATAAATATTATTAGGTGTGAAAGTACTGTAAACTAGTACTATGAGGCGCACATGTGGGGGAAAGAGGCGCGCCCTTAATTCTTTATTTCAAACGCAATATTCTTTATTATAGATTTTGCAACTTAACTTTTACAATGTTTAGTGGCAAGTCTCAATATTTTTTACCTAGAAGAAGCAACTATCGCATTCAGAAGTGCAGAATCAAGGGTCCGCTTTCCCCACATGCGCCGATTTACCCTGGTTAGCGGTATTTTAATTTTAATTTAAATATATAATTTCGTAGACTAATAGGGACTTTAATTTTTTTTTTTCAGGTTTCATTGATGTGTTTGGTGATGTACGTAGCAATGGTTCAATCAGCCGAAGATCAGAATGCTGCAAGAACTCGAGTCTCAGATGAACAATTGAATCTTGCTTTAAGTGACGAACGCTACTTAAGAAGACAACTGAAGTGTGCTTTGGGTGAAGCATCCTGTGATCCAGTGGGTCGTCGACTGAAAAGTAAATTTGCACGTCAAATATCTAACTTTTGATATTAAGCTCCTGAAGTATCTCGCTCTGAAGCAAGAAGACTTGGGACAAGAAATCTACTTTAAAACTGAGATGCACTCGTGCATTCAAATTCATTCAACTTGGAAAAACAATTTTCAGAAACAATAAGACAAAACTTTCTAATTATAAAACTTAATCCAGATTTCTTATAAATAATCTAAGAAAATTAATATTTCAATTTTAAGTTGCTCAAACTGGTCATTTTTCAACAATTTATGGTAGTCAAAATGATATTATTGAACTGGAAATGCTTCAATATAAAAATTTATATTTTTAACATGGCCCTAGTTCAGGTTTTCATTTTCAATTAAATATTAAATCTTATATTGTTCGGACTTAATAATATTTGGATGACACAAACAAGGAATATCCTGATTTTCGCCACATTTGGGTAAGAAGATTTAAAAAAACGTTGTCACAATTTGATACTACAGGATGTAATAATTTCAGCACAATTTTACTATTATATCATTCAAAATTTCATATCGAAAGCCTTGATAGTCAGTTTTAAGTTGAATAATTTTATATTTAAATAATCTAAATTGTTTGGTTTCAATTTTGTTCGGGTTAAGATTGATTAATTTTAGATTTAATGGTTTGTTTTCAATTTTAAACGTACAAAACTGTAAATTGTGTAAATAAATAATGTTGAATTAAATGCCTCCAGAATAAATTCAAAAAAATGCAAAATTAATACAATAATTTCTCAAATTCAAGCCTTAAAAATGAATTTTTTTTAAATTTGAAAATGTTAAAAAATATTGAAAGGCTTAAAATTGTGAAAGTGGAAACATTGAAATCATATATACCGATCTTGTTTTGTATTATTTTTAAAAATGGTAAATTTCCAATGAATTATCATAAAACTATCCGATTTTCAATTAAAGTCTTTAAAAAAATTATTCATTTAAAATTGAGAATTTTTAATCAAAAAGATAAAAATTGTCCTTTTTATAATCGAAATAGATACAAACTAAACTATCTGAAATTGATACCTCCGTTATTGAATAATTTCTTTCATTTTGAATGGATACAACACGAGAGTTCTGAATTTTCATGTTGAACGCTAAATTTTCCATTTTTCCCTTCTCATAAGTTTTAATTCTGCAATTAAAATTGTAATGGTTGAATTTTGAAAAGTATAATAACCAATTTAAAAATTTTAATTTTTAAACGATGTGAATTTACTTA
Organism: Andricus kollari; assembly: GCA_932074435.1. Lineage (NCBI taxonomy): Eukaryota > Metazoa > Arthropoda > Insecta > Hymenoptera > Cynipidae > Andricus > Andricus kollari. Next base: position 3,042 of record CAKNWW010266300.1, read on the forward strand.
TAGTAGTTGAAATTTTAAAGGAGTTTGAATATCGTTCAATTTTGAACGATCCGTAGTAGACATTTTTTCATTTCTAATGTTTCCCATTCAAATATTTCTTTTCATTCTGAAAGTTTTTTTTAGAATAATTCAATTTCAAAGGTTTTTAATTGAAAACTTTTACATTTTAAACTGTGAAAATGATAGTTCATTTATTTTTTGATCTTAGCAAAATTTGTTTAATCAATTTTAATGTTAAATTACAAATTGTTTATGTAATGACAATTTAAAGTTGTAGAATTTTGGAGGGTCTGACCTTGAAACAGTCGATTTAGTTTCAATATCTCAAATTTTAATCGGTTCGAATTGAAAATGATTTATATTCAAGTTTTCAATTTGATAGATTATTCAATTTTAAATGCTTTTAATCAGATATAATGCAATTTCAAATCATTTGCATTTTAAATGATACAATTTCCAAAACTCTTATCTGAAAATATTCCATTTTTAATGTTTTTACAATGTCCTATTTTTGAAATATTAATTTGAAATCATTCAATATGGTTCAAAATTTCGAGATTCTTCAATTAAAAATAAAATTGTTCAATTTTGAACGCTTTGAATTAGAAATAATAAAATTTCAACTTCTTTATAATGAAATTGTCCAATTTTCAAAATTTAAGTCTGCAAATTTTCATTTTTGAGAGATTCTGATTAAAAGTTTATTTTATAGGTTAGATTGCTTCAATACCATTTGAAATATTGTCCTTTTTCAAAATATCACTTAATCTAAAATTGATTGATTTGGAACGTTTTCAACTCAAAATCGTTCAACATACATAGTGTATTTCGATTGACTTTTATCCAAAAGGGCTCTCACCTCTCTTTTTTTCTCGAATCTCATTTCTGTGATACCCCACGATCATTTTGAGACCAAAATAAAAAAAAATCCGAGAGTGATTTTTGAATAAACTTAATTTTTAATTTTGAGATTTTTATATATTTTTGTATGAAAATAACTCCAAAGTGGAGCTTCTTAGGCTTGAAGTATGCGATTTGGCATTCAAAAATAGGATATAAATGTTGAATACCTTTGGACACCTTCAACGTATTAAAATTATTTGAAAAAGGTGCATAAAGTCAGTTTTAATCAGTTTTTGGGGAATTTCTTCTTTTCAGAGCATCCTCTTTCTCAACTAGCCTCAATAGGAATTTAAGGGTGTAGAACTTCCCATAAAACCAAACAAAAATTATATATATCTTATAGTTTGAGAGATATGGTCTTTAGAATTTATTTTTTAGTCAAGAATTTATCAGAAAATTTTTTAAATTTTAGTTTTTGTAAATCAGCTCATGTCCTGTACATCGTAGATGAAAATGTACTCATTATATTTTCTGTACAATGCGCAGAAAATTAGATAATTTCCAAAAACTAGAATTAAAAAATGTTTCGACAAATTTTGCAACAAAAAAATAATTTGCGAAGGCCTTATCTCTTAAAAAAAATTAGGCTATTTTAGACACGATGCTCTACAAAGGAGAAATTTCCAAAAGACTGATTAAAACTGAATCCACTTTAGATTTATTTCCATGAAAATATACGTAAAAAGGTCCAAATAAGAATAAAAAATCAAATTTATTCAAAAATGACCCTGGAAATTTTTTTCTTTTTGGTCTTAATAAAACGAGCGGTGAGAGCCCTTCTGAGTTGAATTCACTGAAGACATACCGTGTATATTTATTTAAAATTCCAAACGCTTTCAATTCTAAATGAATACTTATTGTTTAAAAAAACGGTTGAACTGAATATTTAAAAACTTGTTTAATATTGGATTTTTAAATTGTTTGTATTTTCAATGGTAGGAAATCAAAAACCGGGGATGTGAACGCGTGCTTCGCGGGCGTTCAATTACTGCTAAAGACGGGGCCAACAGATGAGGCCCCTCACTTCTTTTGATTGCAACTCGCTCAAAAAAATCTCTGAATTGGTTATTAATAAACATCTGAAAGAGGGCAAAACATCCCAAAAAACAGGGGTTTTCGGCCTTCTTTCTTTAAAGCATCGACCTTCACCTGTTCCCAGAAAGCGGAAAATTCTGAAATATTCAAGAATTTAAATTTTACGGGGATTTATTTACAAATTAAATTTATGAAAGAATCATTGTTACGCATGAAATATCATTTTGAACATTTCTGACTTTAATCAGTGTTGGCACGTGGGCGGCACACAGTGTCGAAAAATTTCCAGCCACGCGGCATTTTTGATGATACCGCTTTGGAACTTTTTTCTCTCTTCTATATGTTTTATATTTAGACGACTCGGGGCGGAAATTCGGAATTCCATCAAGGTTTTTTTATACCAGTGCAAAGTCATGTGTCTCCATGAATATGCAGGCGCATGGCTCACAAACTATTTCCGAAGAGGTTAAGGTCATTCCTGTAGTAACTTCGAACGAGGAATCCAATGCAGACCTTGGTTTTGACCTTGAGCTTGTCCTTCAAGGTCATTTCAAGGTCACCTTTCTTTTCAATGGGAACCCCTATTTTTGACAACGGCATTCGAAAGAGCGAGAAATTTTACGTACAAAAATGTACTCAGGTTGTAGGTTTGACCCGAGGGATTTCAGTGAATTCATGTGAATTCAAGTGACTTCACGCCAGTGACTTCAGCAAAAGTGTACACCTGACTTCACGAGTTGTTGACCCCTCGGTTTGACCTTGGTGGTTACGCAAAGGTCACTTCAATTTAAAGAAGGTCTGGGTATTTTAGAGAAAATATAAAATACCTTCCAATGATAATAAGGATATTCCGTCATCAACTCAAAATGATAAATTCAATAGTGACCTTGCTTTGGCACCTGACCTGTATCTTGAGTACATTTTCTAACATTTTTTCCATCGCCGACATTAAAATATTAGGATTCTATTAAAAAAAAGTTAACATTGCAATGACCTTGAAGGAGAAGTTCAAGGTCAGAAGCAAGACCACTATTGAATTTATCATTTTGAGTTGATGAAGGAATATCCTTATTGTCATTGGAAGGTATTTTATCTTTTCTCTAAAATACGCAGACCTTGTTTAAGTTGAAGTGACCTTTGCGTAACCACCAAGGTCAAAATTACAACCTCAGTACATATTTGCACGTAAAATTGCCCGCTCTTTCGATTGCCGTTGTAAAAAATAAGAGTTCCTATTTTTAAAAAATGTTGACCTTAAAATGATCTTGAAGGTCAAGTTCAAGGTCAAAAGCAGGGTCATTATTGAATTTCTCATTTTTAGTTGATGAAGGAATATCCTTATTCTCATTTGAAGGTATTTTATCTTTTCTCTAAAATACGCAGACCTTGTTCAAGTTGAAGTGACCTTTGCGTAACCACCAATGTCAAACCTACAGCTTGAGTAAATTTTTATACGTAAAGTTTCTCGCTCTTTCAATTGCCGTTGTCAAAAATAGGTGCTCCCATTTTTGAAAGAAGGTGACCTAAAATGACCTTGAAGGACAAGCTTAAGGTCAAAACCAAGGTCTCCATTGAATTCCTCGTTCAAAGTTACTGCAGTTAGTTACTACCTTAACCTCTTCGGAAATAGTTATATCTTGGCTTCTGAGCCATGCGCCTGCATATTCATGGAGACACATGACTTTGCACTGGTATAAAAAAAACCTTCATGGAATTCTGGATTTCCGCACCGACGCGTCTAAATATAAAACAAGAAGAGAGTAAAAAAAGTTCCAAGGCGATATCATTAAAAATGCCGCGTGGCTGGAAATTTTTCCACTTTTCGACACTGTGCGGCACAGCGAGAGAAGTGGTAGAAAAAAGTACCCTTTCGATGACTATAGTATATCTGTTGTCACATCTATTCAAGGGAGTCGGGATGTTTCAATAAAGTTACTATTGTCATCGAAACCCAGTTTTTTTTATGTTTTGCCCTCTATTGACAAAATTTTTGTAGGATAGAAGTAACCATATCGTTGAATTCGGAAGACTTTGAGCTTTCAGATTCTTTTTATTAAACAATACATAAATTTGTTTGAGCGAGTTGCAATCAAAAGAAGTGAGGGGCCTCGACTTTTGGCCCCGACTTGAGCATATGAATATTGGAAAAAAGTTTGAAATTCGTGATGTATTAGCTCTAAAATGAGAAGAAACATTATTTTAACGAGATAACTTGTACTTGCTTGAGTGAAACTTAGCTCGCATTCAATTTTCTTGTCACTCTTTTTGCAGGTTTGGCGCCGCTGGTCTTAAGAGGTTCCTGCCCTCAGTGTAGCCCTGAAGAAACTCGTCAGATCCAAAAGGTTTTATCTCACATTCAAAGATCTTTCCCAAAGGAATGGTCCAAGGTAGTGCAGCAGTATGCTGGATTCTAGGTGACATCAACTAAAAAGAAAAGTAAAGAACTGTAAACAAAATTGCCTGGACTGTAACGTTAAAGACGACGAGAGAGAAACGGAGACAGAAAAAAGTGAGAATGAGAGAGCGTGTGTGGAGAGTGAGAGAGAAAGAGAGTGAAAGTTGATTGCAAGCGCTTTGGGAATTCCAATAGGAGATGCGAAGTGTCTATGTCGCTATTCCACTCTTGATGACATTTTAATCAATCGCGCCTTTTCATGCACTCAATTTACTGTTAGGTGATCTTTGTTTCATGACGTGAATAACTTAGAATTATATGCACCTCCAACTTTCTTCTCAATATCTCTTAACTTAAACCTTAGAAAAATGTATCACAAAAAATACATAAGATTCGGGACGTATATTTGTTTTTATACAAGACAGTTGTTTTATTTAATTGTAAAACTCACATTGTACGCAGAGTTTGTTATTATAATAAAGTTATTTCTTTATATGTATTTAATTTGTGTCAATTATTTAACAGGACATATTCAACAATTGTGCAGCTACATAAACAAATAAAAAGTGTCCTACAATCAATGAAATGACGCAGGACAAAGCCTGACAATATTGAGGGTATTTTTTCTAATTAGTATAGTGATAACTTATATTATTTAATATAATAAATATAATATATAATAATAATAATTTATTTAACTCAACAAAACAAAATTTGCTGAGAAGTTTTAGATTTTTTTAACTTCCACGTAAGGGGCCGTCCCTAAATTACTATATCGATTTTAGGGGGTGGGGGGCGGGGATCGCGCTAAAACCCCAAGTTTAAAAAATCAACCTTTTTTATTAATAAGTCATCTTTTTTAGTCAAAAATTAAACTACTTATTAAAAGTTGAACTACTAGTTTGTTTAAAATCCATTTTTTTGGTTGAAGATTCATCTTTTTTGGTTGAATATTCATCTTTTTTGGTAGAAAATTAATCTTCTCGGTTAAAAAATCATCGGATAGGTTGCATGTTGAAATCTTTTGTTGAAAAATCATATCTTTTTGTAAAGATTCGTCATTTTAGTGAAAATTCATATTTCTAGTTGAAAATTCAACCATGTGGTTGAAAATTAATGTATTTTGCGTCAAATTTATCTTTTTTGGTAGAAAATTAATCTGCTCGGTTGAAAATTCATCCTTTTTGGTTGAAAAATCAACTACTTAGTGTAAATTTAAACTACATTTTAAAAAGAAATTTTGTTTTTGGTTTAAGATTCGTCATTTAAGTTAAAAATTTAGATTTCCAGGTTAAAAGTTTATATTTCCAGGTTGAAACTAGAACTGTTTTTTAAAAAATTCATCTTTTTGGCTTGAAAATGCAACAATTTGGTTGAAAATTCATGTATCTTTAATTAATTGTTTTTGGTTGAAGATGCATCATTTAAGTTTAAAATAGATGTGTTTTATAGAAAAATCGTCTTTTTGGCTTGAAAATGCAACAATTTGGTTAAAAAGTAACGTTTTTTTCGAAAATTCATATTCTTTGTGGAAAATTCATGCATTTTGTTGAAAATTCGTCTTTTTGGTAGAACATTAATTTTCTTGGTGAAAAATTAATATTTTTTGTTGAAAATTCAATTATTTGGTGCAAAATTAATCTGTTTTGGTAGAAAATTAAACTATTCGGTTGAAAGTTAAACTACGTTGTTAAAATTTTGTTTAGGATTTACCTTTTTGGTTAAAAATGTAACGTTTATGTTAAAAATAATTTTCTGTCAAAATTAATTTTTTTACCTGAAAATTAAACTATTTCATTTTTGCTTGACACTTTATACTTTATAATTTTAAGATTCAGTTATTTGGTTGAAAATGTGTAATTTTGTAATTTTTTTAACTTAATGTTTGACGATTTCATTTTTGTTTCATTAAATAACTTTTTTAGTTGAAAATTCAGCTATTTGGTTCGAAATTCATCTTTCTTGATTGTGAATTCTTTTATTTGGTTGAGCATTTTATTATTTTGTTAAAAATTCAACTTTTGAGGTTGAAAATTTAACTGTATTCTAAAAAAAATGTCTTTTTGCTTGAAAATTCAACTATTTTTGGTTGAGTTTTAATCTTTATTGTTTAAAAAATTATTTATGCTTGAAAATTATTATTTATTTGGTTGAAAATGCATCTTTGTTGGTTAAAAATTCAACTGCTTTGATGAAATCATCTTTTTCCGTCGAAAATTCCACTATTTTGTTGAAAATTCGTCTCTTTTGTTTCAATGTTAAACTATTTGGTTGTTAATGCAACTGTATTCGACTTGAAATCTTAGGAATTCAAACTTTTTCATATTGAATTCAATAATAATGGTATTCATATTAGGTTTATTGAAAAGAATTTATTTCCCTATTATTCCCCCATTTCCGTGAAAAGTCACCCTATTTACCCTGTATTTAGAGATTTTTTCACTGCGTTACTTTTCGGTGGAGGGGTTGGGGGCGAGTCGTAATTTAGAAAGTTTCAAAAATATTACTATTTAAGACTTTAAGTTATACGTGACTGTAATTTTTTACGATTTCTATTCTCAAAATTGGTTACTAATATTATGATCTGGAATACGGGGTAAATATGATGCTGCATACGAGTATTGTACGATAATTGAAGAAAGGTTTGCCAATTTGAGAAGCATTAAAAATTTATTTAACAATTCAGCAAGAGAGTTACTTAAATTAAAGAGGT
>CAKNWW010266305.1:0-10459 GCA_932074435.1 Andricus kollari
TGTCTTTGTCTTCCCCCTTGTTTTTCTCGCCCTCTCTATTTTGATCTTTTCCCGGTGGTGTTCTGATCATCTTCGGGGTTTTTAGCGTGGATCCTACTTCAATCTTGTCTTCACTACTTCCTCTTTCCGCCCTATCCCTCTTCCTATTTATGGACGTATGGATTGATCCAAAAATGTCCGCCCTCAATCTCTCCCTCTCTATCGTTTTTCTATATGGACCCATCTTTATTGCCTCACTTTTCGGCGTGCAGAATACTTCCTCGTCTGAACCCATCAAAACGATTTGAAGCGCCTGTCTTCCCACCCTGCTCCTCACGCTAAGCAACCTAACTTCTCAGTCTACTCCAAATAGCCTTAAACTCTCAAATCATCATACATATCTTCTCTTTAATTCTTTTTAACACATATACTCTCACTCATAAATCCCTCTAACACACTCCCACCACCAACTCACCTCAAATTCCACTGAAAATTCACTACAATTAGCACCACTCAATTACCGCTACCTAACACTTTCATGCCGGAAACGGAAGTCCTCCAAAAGTATTCAAAGAATTGAAATTAATTTTTAATTTTAGGCCGTTAGTTTTAATCTTGAGTAATACTTATTTTCTGAATTCTAAGAATTTAAAAAAAAAAACAATTTTTAACCTAAAAGAATTCCAAGAGTTAAAAGGAATTCAAAAGAATTTAAAGCATTCATCAAAGAGTTCATTAGAATTCCAAAGAATTTGAAGAATTCAAAAGATTTCAAAATAATCCACAGAATTCTAAAGGATTCGAAGTGGCAGCACATGTCTGGGAATATTTTTATATTCTAACATTTAGTCACTAGTCACATTACAAAATTCTAGCGTCGTTACCGACTTAGTTTGTGCTAAACCGGCAGATCGCTTTTCCCGGAAAATTTAAAGAACGAACCTGAGGTTTTCTAAATTAGAAGGTGGCAGCACATGTCTGGGAATATTTTTATATTCTAACATGTAGTCACATTACAAAATTCTAGCATCGTTACCGACGAACGAAACCGGCAGGGCGCTTCTCCCGGCAACCGCGAGGTGGCGCCCGCATCTTTTTCTCAAGTGGCTTTCTCCTTTCTTTCTATCTCCACATGTTAGAAAAAGAGGTCCGTTCGATTTTCGACACTGTATCGGAGTCCCACTGCAGCCGCCATATTTAAATCATTTGTAATACAAGAGCTTCGAGGTGAGCATTGCAAATATCCAAAATATATACATTTAGCAATAATATAGCAACTTTAATTGACCAGACAGACCTGTCCCATAATATTACCTGTCATTAAAAAAAAAAAATAGCACGATATTTCAAATTCCCTCTTTTTAAATTGGTGGAAAAAAATAACATGGGATGGTCGGTAATACGGTATACGTGACGTCATAATATACTACATGCCCTTAAATGATTCAGAGGAGTCCAAGTTGGACAAAATCGCTCATTAAGAGATGCCACTATAACATTTTTTTATAGCAATTGTATATTGTTTTTTTTTTATGAAAACAGTTATTGCAAATCTTTCTCACACAAACTGGAAGCAGTTTGAGTGAAAAAAAAATCTTTCCAGGCCAAAGTGCCATTTGTTTACCAGATTGACTCTTGTTGTGGTTCAACAAATATAATGAAACCTATGTTATTTTGAAGGATATATGCGTCAATTCTGATAATAAAGTAAAATGCAAAATCAAAAAACAACAAATGTTTATTGTCAATCTCTCACAGACATTTAAAGCAGTTTCAGTGCGAAAAAAATTATTTTCCAGGAAAATCTTTTAGATTTACTTGTGTTATTTCTTTACAACATGAACAACTGTTGTGTTTGGACAAACATAATCAAACAGAGATCAGCTTTCTGGATATCTACATAAATTCAGTTAATAAAGGAAGAATAAAAATAGAAAAAAGATTTTTTTAATTTCCTGCCAATTTATAGCCTTGTGAATTGAAGCATTGTTTGTGAGACGTGTTTTGTACAGTTTTTATTCTAGACGAACCTTTGCATTTCTTTTCATCCATGTTTTACTGCTTTATTGCTGTAGGCAGTAGAACCTATTGTCGTATATTTTCGCACGAAGATCATAAAAATTACCAATTCAGGTAGGGGCCATTCATTAATTACGTAAGGGTCTAGAGGGGGAGGGGAGGGGTTCAAAATCTCTACATGACCTTACCTCGGGGGGTGGAGGGGTTAAAACATTCTTACGTAATATCTTACTACGTGAATTATTGTTTTCATTCGAACGATCACAGTAGCTACATTAATTATACTCAAACTACCCATTTTGCAATTTCAAAAATCGCGTGTGTTAGTTTTTCTAATGATATGTATAAAATATAATGTTAAAGATGGTAAAAATGACATACTTCAGACCAAAAAGAATTCATTTGCTGGATCCTTTATTCCAATTCATCGACGTTTCGAAAACGAATAGTTTTCCTCACCAGGATAATTAAAAAGAGAAGTTTATAAACATGATCATCAGCATAAAATAGTTCCAATTTCTCCTTTTCCCATTGTTCTATAAAAAATTGTGAAAAAAAAACGGATATAAAAAATTTTTTAATTATAAAAGTGTAATGAAAAGTGAAAAAGTGAGCTTAAGGAATGGAATTGACATATTTACCTTTAGGTTATCTTCCTTTCAGGTTACATTTTTATTTATATTTTCAACTTTCAGTTGATATTTGAATTTCAATAGTATGTTCAAAAAAATTTAATTAACAATAATAACTCTATAACAAACATTGTGAAAAGAGCGGAGACAAAACTATCGTTTTGCTCAATTTTTCAACCGAGAAAGAGAAACGTTAAGAAAGACAGAAATAGCAATGCCGTATCATCAATTTATATAAAAGGTATTAAAATTTCTAAAAAATTCTAATAACTAAAATTAAACAAAAAGAATAAAAAATTATTAACAATCGGCCATACCACGGCCATACCACGCTGGAAGCACCAGTTCCCGTTAGATCACTGAAGGTAAGCAGTGCTGGGCGCGGTTAGTACTTGGATGGGTGACCGTCTGATACTACTGCGTTGCTGTTGGCGGTCGTGGGTGTGGTGAGCCCATTTACTACAAATCCACCTAAAAAACACTACCCGAATCGGGTAGTGTCACGCTTACCCCTAGAGGCTCGCCGAAAGGGAAATAGCTTAATGATATATATATAAAGAATCCAAGATTATATTATGTATTGGACTATAATTATGGAGATCTGAAATTATATTTAAGCAATTATTACCATTTTTCTTAATAAAGGACATTTCTGCTATTAACCTTTTAAATTCATCAGGTTCATGATGTAAAACTATAACATTTTCCCAATCAATTAAATGTCCAGTTTCAACCTGGTGTTTAGCTGTGACTTTATGGATTTTCGGATTTTGTCTAAGATTATCATGATGTTCTTTAATTCTAGTAGAAAGTAATCTACTAGTTTGACCAAGATAACATTTGTCACAATTCAAACATTGCATGCATTTTATAAATTTATCAAGTTTTTCATCAATTCTAAAATTTTTTGTGATATTAAAATGAATTAAAATCCTATTAATTTCAAAAGATAACTTTTCATGATAAGAAATAGACATTGTTGGTTTAAAAATTAAATTTCTATCTATATTTATATTATTTTAGTTAGATAAAGAATCTTTAAATATCCTGATGAGGAAAACTATTCGTTTTCGAAACTTCGATGAATTGGAATAAAGGATCCAGCAAATGAATTCTTTTGGGTCTGAAGTAGGTCATTTTTACCATCTCTAACATTATATTTTTATAAATTATATCAATCAGACAAATAACATCGTTTTCCAACATCTTTTCTAATCTAACTAATGATATGTAACTATTCAACGCTATTTATAAAAATTCTAAGTTAAATATTACGTAATAAGGGGGGGGCCGGTCAAGAAACCTGATGGGTCCTTACGTGGGCGGGGGAGTCAAAAATGGTCAAAATTGCCCTTACGTAATCAATGAATGGCCCCTAAAACGTTCTACACTAATCGTAAACATATTTTTGCAGTTTTTGCAACATTTACCTTCAACTACATTTTTACTCTTTAATATTGTCAGTCTTTTGCAGGCCGAAAAGCCACAGTTTTTTATTTACTTATTTCATTTGATTAGGAAAATGCAAAATGGAAAAAGCACAAATTCCACGATTTTCCAAAAAAATTGCGTATACTATTTTATAGAAATTGTTACTGACAATGACTCACACGATAATTGAAACTATTTCCAGAGAAGAACAAACTTTTTTTCAATAAAAATTACAATATTGTTAATTACCTACGAATCCTAATATTTAAAATTAAATAACAGCAACTGCTTATTGTGAATTTTACATAGAAACAGTTACTGCAAATCTCCCTCACAAACATTCGAAGCAGTTTCAGTGCAAAGAAAATTATTTTCCGGGACAAAATTTTATATTAACTTATTTAATTTGTTTAAAAAATCAAACACTGTTGTATTTGAACACACATAATCAAACATATATAACTTTTCCGAATATCTATATAATTTCAGATAATGAAGGCAAAATTATGACTAACAGTTTTCTTTTTACTGTGTATAATTTAAAGCATATTCATCCGAAAACAAATTTTTTTCGACAAAAATTATACTATGTGGCTGCTTGTTAATGTCATTTGCTTATAACAATTAAAACACAATAATCAAATGATTTTCATTCCGGAAGTACTCGTGCGTCGATTTAAGATGATTTTCATTAGATGCCAACCGCTATTAAAGAGTAAATAATGATTTTGTGAAAAATCTCGATTTTCTCATACTTCGAGTAAACATATAATAAATAAACAAATAAAAATGCAACAATCTCTGAATAAGGTGCACTTGGATATTTAGCGCTCTTCAATTTAAAAATATATAATTGCGGTTTGGGGCAAAATTAAAGGCTGTAGACCTTTTGAACGAAAAAAATGCCTTTCCTTCCATAGCGCGGTGCATATTGGCATACTATCGTGTGCCCTTCAACATTTCTATTATTACTGCAAATATTAACCGATTTTCATGAATCTTTTTTCACTTTCTTGAAATTATATGAATAAACTATTTCTGAAAATTAAAATTGAATCACGCGATGCTTTCATAATTTCAGTTTTTTGAACCGGCCTGCATTTCATAACAATGAAAGGGTGATTCGTTTCGGGTAATTCGACGCGCTCCCGAGTCTTTACTGGCGCTCCGAGGAGTCTACCTCGTAAATTTGACGGGGGTCGATTGGCCAGGTCTCGAAAATACACGTTCAGCTAGTATTGAGTGTCACTCAATTTTTTCCATGGTTCTTTTCTTTTTATTTATAACATCAAATATAAACATATTTTCAAAATACCGAGACTTTTCAACAAAAGAGACCAATATTTAGATGACGTATGCAAAATATTAGACCAAAATATTCAAACGTGCGGCCGGAAACTGGAATTCCGTTTTGTAACACTGATAAATCCCCTTCTGACTACCGACTGCTAGACTATGCGATAGATTTAGGTATGTTGGTTCGAAACCCCGTAGCGATAGCAATTTTTTTTGTAATATAATATAGAAAAATGTAATATGTGTATTCATTCTAAGCGGGACCATTAATATTTATAGATGAAATACTCGAAATCAATTAACATTTATTTTTTAAATACTTTTTTTTGCATATCTTTAGAGTATAGCAATAGTGGATGTTAAAATTATCCAAAAAGTTTAAAAGGAATTTACATTTTTGAAATTATAAATAATATTCGGACGATATACAATCGTATGATGATGAATATGGATAAAGTATATGCCAGTACAGAATCAGTACTTGTGTGTAGTAACGCGGCTGTACCGCCCGCCAGTACTGCGGAGCATCACATTCCAGCACTGACCCAGCGCAGACGTCCAGTACTGGGACTTCGGCAATCTGTGCTTTGCCAGTCGTGTATTTCAACCTGAGGCACTTAATGGACTCAAGCCTATTGCGCTTTCTCAGTTTTTAATAGTGATTTTCTTAGAAACTGTAATTCCTAAAGGAAAAGTGTTTATCATTAAAAATGTATAGTTTGATTGGATCTACAAGTTCTGCCTGCATATTTTTATGAAATTGTCTGCATTTACCGAGATAAATTCGAAAACCCATGACAAAAGTTGTGGATTTTTTCACTATCATATTCGTTATCAGTAGGTCAAAATACATACGTATACAGTGTTGTATATAAACCGGAGGTATGCGCTTTTCGTAAGAAAAATCAATTTTTCAGGAAATCTTTTCTCATTAACATAATTCTAAGCTGACAATAGAAAATATCCCTTAATTGGAGATGAATTGATTCACCAAAATATTAATACATTTTATTAAACCACCGGTCTCCTGCTTATTGTCAGTCTGGGTTTTCCCCCAGTCCCTTTTTAATTTCCAAAGTAGGTATTTTGCATACCTGATAAAATTAGGCTGCCATTTGAAGGATGTCAGGATGTCATCATTTTAGAAAAAGTAATTTTATATATTAATTTTTAATTCTTTTTTAAGGCTTTAGAGTTAATCATTATTTAGGGTCACGGTATAATTAATTATTACATTCTCATCTCAATGAGAAGGTATTGGTTTTTGTGTGAAAAATGACTTTCGCGAATTCTAATTGGATTGCCCTTCGGCACACTTCATACGGGTGTGAAAAGAAAGGATAAGTTCGTTAGCCAGCCATGTTAGATAAAAATTCAAAAAGTAAGAGCATTTTCAACATTTTTGAGTTATAGCATTTACAAAGATTTTAAAATCAATCGAAAATGAAAATTTTAAGCCAAACAACGCACGATATGCAAAAAATCAAGAGAAGAAAAACGTTGCTTTTTGAAAGCCCTACAAGATTAGTATAACAACTTTTCGAATTTTCTTGAAAAATTGAAAATTCTAACTTTGATCGCACAATAAATAATGAAAAATAAAAAATTTCATTTTGCGGTCAAACTATGCAAGATATGAAAAGAAATGAATAAACAAAAATTGTGCTCCTAAATAAGATCTACAAATATATTATTATTAACTTTTCGATAGGACGCGTAGTTTTTGTTTTTATCGTAAAAAATAACCTTGAAAATAAACAGATTAAGTTTTGGAAAAAACGAAACAAAGTAAAATAAAATGTTAATTAACAAAGTTGTTTTTTTTAATCGGATGTGTACTTTTTCATTGTAGAAATAAGACAATGAAGAAACATATGTTCAAATATCAATGCATATTATGAACTGAAATAATATAAATTTATTGAAATGAGACATTTTGCAGGGTAGCCCTGGTGGACCGGCCGAACGCAAGCATTACGCCATAGCGTAATGGTAAAGTAATGGTAAAGTAATGCGAAAGTAATATGGCATTATAATTATTAAGAGAAGCAAAATAAATATGTAAACTGTTGCAATCATAATAATACGTTAAAATTAACGTTAAATGGTCATCTCGTAATTGCAAAAGGTTTCTTTTTCAGCGTTAAAAAATAAAAAAACAAAGTGGCTGTTATAGAAGTCGAGCCCCTGCATATTGGCAGTCCGCTTGAAGCCTCCGTTAGCAGACTGCAATGAGAGCCACCCTACACATCATGGTATATTGCTGCAAGATTTCTGCAAGGGTTCTTGTAAGGTTCGTAATATTTTTGAAACATTTCTAAGAAATGTTTCTGAAATAAAGATATGTCCCTTGCACAGATCGTGCACAATATAGCATGAAATATTTGTGAAATGTTATTTCAATATTTTTAAAATATTACAAGCAAGATTTTAAAACATTTCATAAAAACATTTTTTAAATATTTTGACAGTATCTTGAGGAATATCATCTGTAGGTTGCTGCAATTATTATTAGACATTGGAATAGAATATTTTTATAAATTAATTCTGAAATCTTCTATCAATGTTTTAAGATATGTTTCACGCAACATTTCCAAAATATTTCATAAATGATTCCGTGCAGTATTTATTCAATTTTTTTGAAATGTTTCTTGGAAATACACTACCATCGGAAATTGTGCGCACGACTCTTGTGAGCGCTATTAAAAATCACTGCTGACTTCGAACTACGATATTTCGGTAAAAAAAAGAGATAGAGCATTTTTCAAAAAATAGTTGGAAAGCTCATAAAATTCCACGTCTAGTGGTGTTCAACAAGTATTTATTTGACCTTCTGAAAATAATACAGTACGTGAGAAGTTTAAAAACAAAATTCAAGATATTCTCAAATTTTCTACGTCTACTTCAACTTTTAGCACAACCTAGGGAAATTTTTTTTAAAAACCTCAAAATTATACGACATCGAGCCTGAAATCTGATCTTCAATTTCAGCCAAGAAAACTAAAAAAATCTTCATGGATACCCGAGATGTGATTGAAAATGTTTAATCGTATCTGAGCTGAATTACTCACAATTGACACCATTACTGTACAATTAAAGATGTAAAAGATAAGATTTCAGGCTCGATGTAGTGTAATTTTGAGGTATTTGAAAAAAATTTTCTAGGTCGTGCTAAAAGTTGAAGTTGAGGTAGGAAATTTAAGAAAATCTTGAATTCTGTTTTAAAACTTTTCACGTGCTGTATTATTTTCAGAAGGTCAAACAAATATTTGTTGAATACCACTAGACGTGAAATTTCATAAGCTTTCCAACTGTTTTTAAAAAAAATGCCCTATCTCTTTTTTTCACCAAAATATAGTGGTTCGAAGTCAGCAGTGATTTTTAATAGCGCTCACAAGAGTCGTGCGCACAATTTCTGATGGTAGTGTATTTTTGAACAAGGCAAGTAATATTTCAGTGTAATTTTTCTGAAATATTTTTGCAAAGTTTCTTCAAATTATTTTTAAACATGACAAATAATATTTTACTGAAATGTTTCTGTAATATTTTATATTTACTTCAGAAAACTTTTCATAGAAATAATTTAAAAGCGTCTTTAAAACCATTGTGCAACATTATCAAAATGTTTCATTGTAAAATTTGCAAAATCTTTTATAAATGATTTCATGCAATGTTTATCCAATTTTTCCCAATATTTCTTGAAAATATTTTTGAACAAGCCAAGTAATATTTTAGTGCAATGTTTCTGCAATATTTCTGCAAAGTTTCTTTAAATTATTTTCAAACATGACAAGTAATATTTTAGTGAAATGACTCTGCAGTATTTTAGATTTACTTCAGGAAACATTTCATAGAAATAATTTTAAAACGTCTTTAAAACCTGTGTGTAACATTATCAAAATGTTTCATTGTGACATTTTCAAAATCTTTCATGAATGATTTCGTGCAATATTTATGCATTTTTTTAATAATTTTTCTTGAAAATATTTTCGAACAAGGCAAGTAACGTTTTAGTGCAATGTTTCTGCAATATTGCTGCAAAGTTTCTTTAAATTATTTTTAAACATGACAAATAATAGTTTAGTGAAATATTTCTGCAATATTTTAGATTTACTTCAGAAAAAATTTCATAGAAATAATTTTAAAATGTCTTTGAAACCTGTGTGCAACATTATTAAAAGGTTTCATTGTAATATTTCTTTGAAATTTTTACTACAACATTTCATGCCGTGTGGGACATTATTTTTCATTTTTTAATGCTGAAAAAGAAACTTGTTGCAATAACGCCATGGCCATTTAACGTACGATTTAACGTATTCCATATACTGTGACGGGGTAATTTGTACCCCGCACAAATACATTTCAAAAGCATTAAATTCAGCTTTAAAAAATCATTTTACTGGGGATATGAGTTTGGAATCACGAATCAAATCCACCGGCTGTCTGTAAACAGTACTATACTAGCCGAGGGAATGAGATTTCTACGGCTAGTATTCAAAATAATTTTAGCCTTTGTATTAATTTTATTTATTTTATGAAATTAAACGAGTTTTAAAAATATAAATCATTCATCATCTGTCAAAAACTAGGAAGGTTAGGTCATCCGACCGAAGCCGTGAATTGTCAGACCACGGGGTTCCAATCAAATAATTTTCCATATTTATGCTAATTTCCTCGTATTATGTTTTGCATTCCATCTTCAACTTGGGTGGAAGGGTGGATCAACCACCCCCCACACAAAAATAACAACAACGGTCAGATCCCGTGAGGTTGGCAGCAGTGGATGTCTGCTGTTACTAGGGACTAGGAAGAGGAGATTTTCTTGGCGCATGCGTGGCGGATGGGATTCCCGTACGTTCAAGAGCGCTCGAAAAAACAGAAGCAAGCGGCCATGAATAATCTACGTGCTGAACCAAGTCAGCCCCACCCCTGGACCAACGAGTAGCGGCAGGCGACGAAGGCTTGCGCGGCAGCTAACGTGCGCGGACACTGCGGCACCACGCTGCGGGAGACCGAACTTAGCAGTTGTCTTTCTCCTTCGACCGTCCTCTCACTCAGAAGTTCCACGCTGTAAACGCGGGTGGCGCTCCGACTCTTGAAAG
>CAKNWW010266325.1:0-13094 GCA_932074435.1 Andricus kollari
TCGTTAAAAATTATTTATTTTTTTACTGAAAATTTAACTATTACATTCTTTTAATTTATATTTTTGGTTAAAAATTCAACTATTCCATTCAAAGATTCATAATTTTTTTTGAAAATCCATCACTTTGGCTGAAAATTCTTTGCTTTTTTTAAAGGTAAAATTGATTTTTTTAACTTAGAATTTAACTATTCCATTTTTCTTTAAAAATCCTTTTGTATTTTAAAATTCAACTATTTAGTTGAAAATGCATGTATTTTGGCGAAAATTGATCTTTTTGAGTAGAAAATTCATCTTTTTGGTTGAAAATTCATCTATCTTGTTGATAATACAATATTTTTACTTGAGATGATAGGAATGTGAATCATTTTGATTTATTATATTATACACATTAATTTGACTGAAAAGAATAATATATTTCCGTATTTCCATGAAAAATCTCCTTATTTCCAATGTGTTTACAGGGCTTATACTGACCTGGAAAATAGATTTCGTTCAAAACATTAATATGATAAATATTCACTGAATATTAATAAGTACACAAAAATAAAATACAAACTTCTTTGAACTATTATTCGTATTTATGGACCTTAGGAACAAATTAAAGAAAGAATTAATTATGTTTTTAGTATTATATCTCAATTAATTGTTTGATGGTAATAATATATTTACATATTTTACAGTATCTTGTAATATTATTTGTCAAAGCTTTCTTAATTTAACAAATTATTTAAATCCCCAAAAACTTTTATTATTGATAAATCACTTATCGTTTAATAAAGCTATTTTCACAATTGAAAAAAACAGATATTTAGATTTACATGTGAATAGTACTATTTTTACGCCTTTAGATATCTACGAGGACTAAGAGCAGTATTATTTAGAACAAACTCGCGAAATTATAGAGGTACATATTCCGGCTTGATTGTTTAAAAAATAAGAAATACTTGAATGGCTTCGTACTATGAAAAATTATACCTGAAAAAATCTTGAGATACCTGGTAAAACCTGGAATCACCAGGGCATTTTTCCGAGATTTGAGTAGATATCTTGTGAGTAAATAAATGCATTACTTTTTTCTACGACATAAGACACCGTTTTTTATATTAAACTCGAGTGTTCATATATCCAATTAGCCTGTCATCGCCATATCTTCAGTGGTAAAAACCCTCACCCTTGGAATTTTTAGTGAAATGATATACTTTTACGAGGCACATTTCATTTGAAAAACGATCTGTAATTCGTTGGCTTTTGTTTATCAGTTTCCATCTTTTCTGTCAGAGGTTGAACGATTCGTACTATGGACTCATCGATGTTATCTGGCGGGCGAATATGGCGGTTTTGGTGCCTTATTGCCAGGAGATGCCTATCTTTTCGACACCCTAACCGTTCAAGTTTCTTTCATTTACCGAAACACCGATCTCTTTATCTCTAGGGACTCGTTATACGCTGAAATTGCTTCCTGAACATTAAAGCTTGTTTTTGACTCGATTCACAAACAAAGAATATTCGACAAGATCCAAAATGACTCGAGTAACTCGCAAAGGTAACTTTAAACTGGGTCAAAATATCTCAAGTGTGCCACTTTTAAATGGATAGTTCTATTTTCAATCAATTTATACAGTTTTCGATTTTTTTTTCATATCAAAATAACTCCCACAAAATATTATTGCAAAATTTTTTTTTTTTTTAATTTATTAAGAATCAAAGTTCTTGATAATTTTTTTCAAAAATTGATTACTCGCGAACGGTTCATCGAAATTCAATAATTGAGATATGTAAATTTTTTTTACGAAGTATACTTAACGTTAAAATTTTTTTGGTAGTAAAACACATTTTTCGATTGCTGAATTAATCGTTTGTTTTAAACAATTTAAAATTAATCAAACTTCTCCGCCTGTGAAAGAATTCCTCCATGTCCCAATAGATTCTACAATCTCTTACCAAAATTTTGGTAAAAAAAAATTTCTAAAAGTTATTGATTTTTTAGTGACCGCGCTCCGACCCCCAGCGCTGGTCGAGCACGTTCAGACGTACGCGCACTCAATTATCGTGCGACTAGAAATACCTATATTATTTTCGTGATTTTGCATCATGAGGAGGTGCAAATATTTTTCAAAAGTAAAACACAGCGATCATTGTAATATTGTTTATTCGAGAATTACGAAGAAATTCGTACAATGTTCGTAAAAAAATGTGTGCACAATATTTGGTTGTTTTCGGCAGGAGGCTGATAGGAATGAAGCGAACGTATTTGTTTGATCGTATTTACCTTTGAGAATCGCAATTGTAGAAATTTTTCATGATTTTCATGTTCTTCGTCGGTACAAAGGCGAAAATGAATTTTTTTTTTTAAATTGCTTCGCCCACTCCAATAATTGCTTTGGAGATGTTATTAATAAATTCGTGTATTTTTGCAAACTTGTATAATACGCGTGTCTCTTGACAGTGCCCCCTACTCCGTCACAAGGACCTTTGCCGTGAGAAGTTAAAAAGAAATTATGATTAGTTTAGGCAAACTGCGGTCCAAAGAAACAGATAAAAGCAAATTGTCGACGATTTGTGTAAAATAATAGAAAATTGAAAATCTAACATGATCGATTTGTTAAAAAAAAATCTAAATACTAAAACGAAATTCTTACATACTTGGAAAAACCTAGAAATATCAGGGAATGTTTTTCAAAGTCAGGGATAAAATTGAATAACAATGATTTATTTGTAAAAGTAGCTTTATATTACTATATTTAATTACTTTGTTGAAAATAAGTTTTTTTGGTGGAAATAATTTTTTTTTTCACTGAAAATATCATTATTTTATTTTTGGTTGAGAATTGATCCTTTTTAGTTGAAAATTCAAATATCTAGTTAAAAATTCATTATTTGTGGATAATTCGCCTTTTTTGGTTCAATTCAACTGTGTTTGTTTAGAAATAAACAAAAAATTTTGTTCAAATTTAAACTTTTTTGTGAAAAGTTAATTTTTTTGTTTGAAGATTTATCATTTTAATTGATATTTCATCTCTTTGTTTGCAAAATGAGCTATTTTGTTGAAAATTCGTTTTTTCTCTGGCTGAAAATAAATTTTTCTATACTGAAAATGTAATTATTTCAGTTGAATATTCTATCATTTTATTTAAAACTACTTCATCTCTTTGGTTGAACATCAATTTTTTAACTACAAATTTAACTACTCCATTGTTGGTTCAATATTATTTTTTTTTAGTTGAAAATTTGTATTTTTTCTTAGAAAAAATAATCTTTTTAGTAGAAAATTCATCTTTTTGATTTAAAATTCAACTATTCCAATTGAATATTTTATCATTTTAGTTGAAAATTTATCTCTTTGGTTAAACATTAATTTTTTACTGGAAATTTAACTATTTTAGTCGAAAGTTTAACTATTTTGTTGAAAATTTTTTGCTTTGTTTGAAAATTAATCGTTTCAAACTGAAAATGTAACTTTTTTAGTTAAATCTTTACGATTACTCCCACGTAAAACTGCCCTTTTTTATCATTTGATTGAATGCACTCATTTTTTTACGAACAGTGTATGAATTTCTTCGTAATTCTCGAATAAACAATATTACAATGATCGCTGTGTTTTACTTTTGAAAAATATTTGCACCTCCTCATGATGGAAAATCACGAAAATAATATAGGTATTTCGAGTCGCACGATAACTGAGGCCGTGCGTCTGAACGTGCTCGACCAGCGCTAGAAGTCGGAGCGCGGTCCAAAAAAAATCAATAACTTTTGCACTATTGCAAAATACGAACTTTTTTTCACCAAAATTTTCGGAAGTGATTGTAGAATCTATTGGAACAATTCATTTCCAGGCAGCGAAGTTTGATTAATTTTCAATTGTTTAAAGCAAACAAGTATTTAAACAATAAAAAAAAGTTTTTTACTACCGAACAATTTTTTAGCGTAAAGTATACATCGTAACAAAAATGTTCATAACGCAATTATTGAATTTCGATGAACCGTTCGCGAGTAATCAATTTATGAAAAAAATGATCAAGAGCTTTGATTGTTAATAACTTTTGAAAAAATAAATTTTTTGCAAAAATATTGTCGGAGAGGTATTTTAATACAAAAACGAATCGAAAACTGCATATATTGATTGAAAATAGAACTATCGATTCAAAAGTGGCACACTTAAGATATTTTGAGCCAACTCAATAACTCTATTTCTTAGAATTTAGTTTTTTGCATTTTCTAATTTACTACATTTATTTCATTTTGTATTCTCAATAAACTTAGTTTATACATTTTTTTTCTAATTTGATGTAGTGTTAGCGAATGATATTTAGAGACTTTAAATATAAAATCTAAATGATGTAGACTGCGATTTTGGGGAAACAGTAACCTTACTATGTTAGATTGCACAAATGCACATGCATTATTCACGTAGTATATACGAGTAGTACGTAAGATACATTGAGTTTTTGTTCCTGCATGGAAAAGTTATAGGGGATGCTAATTAGATATAAAATGAAAAAATTCTCTGGGCATGACTTTCTATCATTCCTTCAGTTGCTGATTTCTTCATGAATAGTTTTTCTGTAACACTATTTGAAATTTTGATAGTTCTGCCAATTATATCATCAGTTATTCCTGGCTAATCAATAGCAGAGGATGTAAAAATTAAATTGTTACCAAGAACCATTTCGAATTCCTGGCCAGTTTCGAAATAATTTATCAAAACCTCTATTTTGTCCTAAAACTTCTTGCAGCTGCTAGAATCGAACTCTACCTCTCCTCGAATTCCATTTTCCACATCTCTCCTGTCTAATTTCACTAAATTACTTCCATCTTCAATGAGTTTTAACAATTTGCTGGGCTTACCATCCCAGGCGGACAAATTTTGTATATTTTATAAATAATGCATTATATACAGGCACTATATAAAAAATATGCATATTTTATCTATAATCGACGATATACAATTTATATAATAGGGACAAAATATTTATTCACACAATCATCTTTTTTCATATTAAATTTTTTTGCCCTGAGTCTGAATGAGTGAAAAGATATTAATTGTGATAGTGTAAATTCGTTTATCAATTGCTTTAGTAAGAAATTAGTAGCCTTTTACTACTTCAAATTTTGAGAAAAGCGGAATAACTTTAGGGAGCTACAATGTCTTTTAAGTTCACATAATCGATCTACATCAAAAAGTTATATCTAATTCTATCACCTAAGATTCTACTGACCCCGAATTGCCCACATAAGATATAAATTTATTAAAATATTTTTAAATTTCCCTCATACTTCTAAAAGTCTTAAACATCTTTTAGACTGATTTGAATTTTTCCTAAAATTTGGTAAAATTCTTCAAAGTAAGAAAATTTTCTTTAACATTTTCTTCTTTTTATTTGACCTTCAAAACAAACTGATTATCTTTCCTTTCCTAAATCGGGGCGAGATAAACAAAGTTATCATTTTCAGTGAAATATTTTCAATCTACAGTACTTTTTTGAAATGTAAGTGATTTTATACTTTGTGTGAACCTTCGCGTATCAATTTCATGAAATACGAAGTGTTCCAAAAATAGTAATTACAGTAAAAATATGAAAATTATAAATTGTGCACATGTCCTTAAATATGAATTATTTTTTGTTAATAGAAGATTATTTTGTTTGTGTTTTGTGTTTTTTGTGCACATAAAAGATTATTTAATATCTTTTGAAAATAGAAATCAGTTTCGCGACAAAACATCATTGCAATTGACAGAGATTACATTGTTTTAATCGAGCAATATGATTGTACGTACCTATTTATACTCTAAATTTTTCAGACAATAAATTTGTAAGGTATAATTAAGTCATATTACTTAGGGAAAGGGGCTTGTGAATACAGTAAATTTCCGTTTATTTTAAGGTCCTTGACACGTACCCGACCAAATATTTTAACTCTGGAGGGGGCCCCTCCCTTATCGCGATTCGGCAGTTTATTTTTATCCACGACGTTCATTGGCTGCCCCATTCTTGTATCGATGCGCCGCCGGTCACAACTTTTTCAAGCGCAAAGCGTGGGTGATTTGAAATCAGTAATAAATACTATTAATAATAATACAAATAAACACACCCGACATTCCAAGATCGGCTGGCCCATGCAGTTTCTCAGCGCGTAGGGCGAGAGACGGTTGCGACTCTCGCCTCGGAACGGCAGAGTGCGCGAGTACTCTGTCGAGTACATATATTGCGCAATATTATGGAAACGGTTCAGGCGAGTGGATATCCGGCTTATTGCGCAGTTGAAAAAGTCTCGGCCCGTTAATCTGCATGCATGCATAAGTGTTTTTCAAGTGTTTTTGTCGACATACAACAATTCGCCAACTAAAAATCAATATTATAGAATCAAAAAACGACGAAAATATTTCGCGGAGTAGTGAGTTTTGTGGCATGACGTCGATAGGTGGAAATGTCAGCCTCAGGGCGGTTACTACATGGTACTGCAACTGCATACGACTTTTTGGAGAAAATCTCCGGAACGTAAAGGTACGTTATAAAGGTCTCGGTGGTAATATTTTTCAAGTGTTTTAAGTGTTTCGCGAAATACAATAAACTATACGAAATTTGAGGTGTGAGTACCAATGTCGTGAAAAAATACTCAATTTAAACCAACGAGGGCGCTCTTCAAGCCTCTTTTTTTATTGGTCATTAACTGACGTGGAGGAGGTGAACGAATATGTGGGATATGACGAAACTGCGCAATATAAAATAAGTGCGTGTAGGGGGTTTAAAAATAAGTGAACTTTAAAATAAGCGGTCTTTAAAATAAACGGAAGTTTACTGTATTTGAAAGTATAATTGTAATTATTGATCAATTTTTTCTTATATTTTTTTATTTTTCTAATTTTAAGTACACTGTAAAAAATGTCTCTTTGAAACTTCTATTACCCATATATTGGAAGTTTATTTCCAATACATTCCATCGTAGTTTTTAAATGCTAGTGTTGTAATGGTACCTTTCATGCATGCAATTTAGCTCAAATGTACTGCAATTTTACAATACCACATAGGGTCGTCGTATTGTAATTTTCGTAATTTTACAGAATAAGTATTGCAATTTCACTTACAGTACCGTGTTTTCAATTGTACATTACGCTGGTATTGTAGAAGTATTGTAAAATTCCAAACATTATTAACAGTGTGAATAAATCAGAATCATTAGGATATATTTTTCAATAAATATCTTTCTTAGAACCTGCTGTTGGATTCACTTTTTTGTTGCAATTTTTCGTTTATAACATATGTCTACAATTTGTTAAAAATAATTTATACACTTTTTTTATAAAATTTATACCTAAAAACCATAATTTGCCACTGCATAAAAATTGTAGCTGCTCTGACACTATAATTTCTTTATGAAACATATTTTACACCAGCAACCATAGACTCTTCTAACCGCAAATGTCATTTTTTCTTTTGTAAGTTTTCACAATTGTAACTCTCCTTCAGATCTTTACCTATTTTCTAAAATTGCACTCGGAACTACTCAAACCTTGCAAAGAAAGCTATTCTGCCACAGCTTCATAATGAGGTATGACAAGCAGGACAAGAGCATCTCATCTCGCTCCAACAACCCGGCTCATTCTGCCTCAAATCATAATTTTGATAAAAACTTCAATGTTACCTGTTTTTATTAATTGTGTATAAATGTGTTAGTACAGTGAAGATCGATAGATAAATTTAACGACAAACCTTTGGTTGAAAATATTATTTGTTATTTTCCATCATTTCTTTTCGTTTTAAAATAACACATAATAACAGGATTCAGGTGTAGAAATTTCGATCATTTTTATTTTCACTTTATTTATTTTTTTGTTTTGGTGAAATTCAATATAATTATTTTTGTAATTTCTGAATAGAGCAGCAACAAAAATCACATATTTTGAGAGAAAAATCAGTATCTCTTTTAACCGCGTATGCTCATCTCGCCCCGGTCTCCCCCATATTCTAAAAGATCCCGAGAATTAAATAAAATTTCTAAGAAATTTTATAATATTTGAGGGATTCACAGGATGTCAAAAGAAATTAAAAGATTACATAAGATTTTACGGAATTTCTATAGATTTCAAGGGGTTAACAGAAATTGGAGCCTTTACCAGAGATTTCAGAACATTTCAATGGTATTCAAGGGTTTTTAGTAGATTTTAGTGAATTTCAAAGCTTTTAGACTAGTTTAAAAAGTTTCAAGTCATTTAAAGGGCCTTTATCAGATTTATTGGGATTTTACAGGATTTCAGAGGATTTAAAAGATTTCATCATTTTGAATGAATTTTACAAGATCTTGCAGATTACAAGATGTTTTACGAAGCTTTACTTGATTTTTGTGGGATTATTAGGGATTTAACAAGATTTAAAAGATTTTATAAATTTCAAGGGATTTAAAAGGATTTGGAAGAGTTAATGGTTAGAGTTAATGTCAAAAGTAACTGCAAGGAATTTAACGAGATTTACCAATTTTTAGGAGGTTTCAAAAAATTTGAAAGGATTTTAAAAAGATATTCAGGATATCAATGATTTTTAAAAGATTTAAATTTTAAGGATTTCCAGGGATTTAAAAAGATTGACGGGGCTTTCAGGAATGTTTAGAGGATCTCAACAAATTTCAGGGTTCCTAAAGGGTACTTCAATAATAATTAAAAACAGAAATTATAATACAAGTAGTACGTTGATAATTATTAAATATAAACAAGGCGCCCAATTGTATCAAATAAACAGTATATTCTGCTCAATGATCAGCTGCGTCTATCTCCAATTCGACTAATTTATACAAAATTGCGTTGGTTTTCGAAGTACACGGAGCTGGCATAAATTTTGTGCCATATTTCTTTTTATTGGGGTCATATCGTACCCAGTCATTTCGTACCAATGTCCAAACTAATGCCCAACGTCCAAACTAACACGAGTCTAAACTTTATAACTTGACACTTTTTAAGTCCAACTAGTATACTTTAAACAGGTGCTTAAATTTGTTTAATGTTGTGCATTAATTGAACTGTTAATAATATACTTAAAATTAAAGTTGACCTGAGGAAAAACTAATGTTTTTTTTTGTCTTTGAATAATTGTCGTGGAACAAAGACTACATAGGCAAATGAGATTATGATACTGAAAATTCTAAAGCAACCAAACATGCCTTTGCAATGCACTTATGTTGTAGACAGAAATTGTATCAATTATCACAATAATAGCAGACTGAAGAATTTTGGATTAGCTAAAACCCCAGGCGTTATTTGCCCAAAAACCAAAAGAAAAATCTGTTCAAATTGACTAAACTTTCTCTATTGCTCTTTCGGAAATTTGAAAGAGAAAAAGTACAAATTTTGACGTTTTTACAAACGCTTCACTGATTTTGAAATGCTTTATTTTACTCATAGGTTCATTACAAAATTATTTTTGTGCATCTGGTTGTACTTTAACGAACAATTAGCATAATTAATG
Source organism: Andricus kollari (assembly GCA_932074435.1). Classification (NCBI taxonomy): domain Eukaryota; kingdom Metazoa; phylum Arthropoda; class Insecta; order Hymenoptera; family Cynipidae; genus Andricus; species Andricus kollari. Next base: position 9,456 of record CAKNWW010266325.1, read on the forward strand.
AACATAATCTTAAGTGAATTATTCACATGGTTGCACGCGGCTTTACTGTCCATCCTTTTTATGACGTTGCCTTCTTTTCCAAACAATCGAACGGAAGATTGATCGAAGGTAAATTTAAATTTAGATATGAACAGATTGAAAATATATAACAATATTAACTTCATTATTGTATATTTTATATAATAATTAGCTTTAGGTATTCGTACACATACAATTTCAAACAATAATTATTTATTAGACATTTTTTTATCGGTAAAGGGAGAAAGAATTAATAATAGTAATAAATTATATAATATAGTATACATATAATATATACAATAATATAATATAATACATATATTTATATAATCATACTGTATAATATGGTATACATTATGGCGATTTTGTGTAGGTTCCTTTTCATTAGAATTCTATTCGGAATTTAATAAATTATTTCTTAACAATTATAACTCCTATGCATTTCGTTTCTTACCTGTCGTTCCCTGCCCAACAAAGTACTCTGACTTTTTCCTGATTTACAGGTTTTCCCTGGACTTCCACTAGCTTAGTGCTTTTGTGAAGTCTTTAAAATAAGATGTACAATCAAAAGATGTGTGATCAACCCTTCTTGTACAACTTTACATACAAAATCAAAAGTAATAATTAATAATAATAATAAAATTATTTAAAGTAAAAATACTGTTTATCACCTGAATCTATGTTACTAGAAAACTCAATAACATGAACAGGGGTTTATTCATTTTCTATAATATCATTTAAAATATGATTTTATACGATTTTTTCGAAGTTTTTGGGTTCCTGTTCAACTTCCGTATTTGCTTGAATCGAAGCTTCAATTCTTTCTTCACTAGGAACTTCCAGTCCTCCCTGCGTCTTCATCGTCACCACCTGTAATTACTTATTATTAGTATAGTTAAATTGACCTATATTTACTACTTCATTATCATTTATTGTTATTTATCTGTGAAATACATTTTAAACAAAAAATAAAATCTTTGATGAAATAATGTATATATAGTTTTTTAAAAGCTGTTGGAATCAAGCTCTAACTTCAAAATGCAATGACCTCATTTCACTCAATAAATACTAGGATTAAATATTTTTTAAATAGTAAGCGGTACTCTATTTTAATTCGAAAATTTCTTTTTTCGCAATTTCATAATTCGCAAAAATTAATCAATTGAACTGTTTTTCCCTGTGCATACTCACTTCTATTCCAAAAAGGAGTACTGCTTTGTATCTAAAAAATATTTCATTCTAGTATTTATTTAGTACAATGAGGTAATTGAATTTTGAGATTAGAGCTTGAGTTCAACAGCCATAAGAAAATTAAAAAAAATTATAAATACAACTTTTGTAATTTTGTGCTGCCTGTCAAAAGCGGCGCTGAAAAGAAATTAAGATGAATATTCTGTGTAAGGTCTACACTCTTAAAAAGATTTGGAGTAGATTACCTATTATATTTTTAACAATTCTATCTAATAAACTTAAAAAAATCCGACGATCGTCGATATAAATCACGTAAAACATAGCCAAGTGAAATTACAAACATGGCCTGTCAACATTCCTAGGTTTGAAGTAATGCTTTTAAAGGAGCTTTTATTATATTACTAATATTACTTTTTAGTAAATTCACTGTGATAATCAACTGTATTTCGCGAGTTTATATAGTTTTATTAACTTATTATTCTTAATTTATTCTTAACTCATTTTGTGGTTAGGGGCCAAATTGGGCAATTTCTACACGGGGTAGATTTTTTTCAATCAAAATTACCTGGTAAAACAATAGAAATAGTTCGCATTTTTAAAATCTAATTTTCAATATTTAATCTCTATATAAAAGTTTGTCTAGGAGATGCATAAAAATAACCTACTATCCATTTCGACCTGCACTCGATTAATACTTCGCAGAGAACTGAAACATTAAGACATTTACAATGTAATGAATCTAATTCATAGTTTTCTATTTATCTTATCACATCTTAATTCTTCAAGTACTTATCAGATAAAGCGAAAATAATGAATGGTTTTTTTATAATCTGCGTTTCTAAAACCCCAGTGAAAAATCCCCGATGAAAAATGACAACTTAATTTTTTTTTTGTCAAATAAATGTAATAAAATTATGTAAATATGAAACATTTAAACACTTTTTTACAATGGAAAACTCGTTATTCGAAAGTTTCTAATTTTTTCATTGAAAGAAAAAACTTTTCGGTAAAGAAAGAGACACATTCGAAAAAACGAGTTCTTCATTGATAATTTTATATTCGCATAAACCAGCTTTTGAGCACGAAAAGCGAAAAGCTTTCGAACTTAATTGTTGGTTTAAAATTTTGAATTCCTCTTGTAGCTTAAAAAAGATGCACTCAGCTTTTTGTCATATAGACCTTTACTGAGTACAATTTGATGGTGCAGCATTAAAAAAAGAATCTTAAAAATAATTAAATAATCTTAATGTGTAGAATTAATTTGTTTAGGGTTTATAAAGATTTTGTGAAATTTGAACATTAATTCTATTCATATTACACTATTTTTATGTACTTTATTCTCATCTCATGTGAAAATCATAATAACCAAAATATGAATGTTCAACTGAATGAAGAAAAATGAGAATTTTCTATAAAAAAAACTTTTTATGGCGTAAAAGTGGTAAAGGTTGAAAACCCCAATTTTTTATATGAACAAGGGGTTAAAAATGAATATTTGGCCTTGATTCACATAAATTTAATAGTAAATTGCAATAAAAAAAACGTAGTGTATACGGATCCGGCATATTTTGCCGGATTTTAATTTTCTGTTCCGGCATATTTTGCCGGATCTTAATTTTCTGTTCCGGCATATTTTGCCGGATCTTAATTTTCTCTTCCGGCAAGGCACCCCTGTGACTGGATACAGAAATAATGTTGGTTTAAACCCCTACCCCTTTCCAACGTGTCGTGGGGGGTGGGAAGGCACCCCTGTGACGGTCACAAAAGTTACCGATCTATTACCATGAATTTCTAAAATTTCCCTAAATTATCATATATTTCCATCCATTACCATAATTTTAAAAATGTATGAAGTTTGATGAATTACCCTAATTTCTCAAATTTATCATTATTGTGGAAATTTATGAAATTCTTGGAAAGGGTGGACCTCCGATTTTCTTGGGGCTCCGTATAATTATGTATTTTGACGCGCTAATTACAAATATGATAGTGAAAATTGGCTCAAAATTTATTTTCATGGTGAAATCATAAAAAAAACCATATAAAATACTTGTTTATTAGGTTCAGCTCAACTAATATTCCAGCGCTTCGTGGGGGGCGGGAAGGCACCCCTGTGACTGGTCACAAAAATATTATAAGATCGTACCCCTACCCCTTTTCCAGCCCTTCATGGGGGGCGAGAAGGCACCCCTGTGAATTTTTACCAAAATAGTGTAAGGTCGTACCCCTACTCCTTTTCCAACGCCGCGTGGGGACGGGAAGGCACCCCTGTGATTAAAAAAATCATGATTTTTATGGGTTTTAAACATGAAAATTGATTTACTACTGATTTTCTGGAAAACTATCATTCCTATAAAAAAATGCTTGAAACATAAAATGTGTATTTCGAGGAGATCTATAACTTTTATAAAAAATACTTTTGTGAACTTT
>CAKNWW010266327.1:0-16981 GCA_932074435.1 Andricus kollari
TTGGTGCCGCTGTACTCCCCGATCCGAGTATACGCCGTAAATTTCAACTTACTGCAAATCGACTGTCCCGAAAAATAAGTCACTAACAAATTTTTTCGTATACAGAGTGTATCAACTATATTTTACTTCGCTAGAGTGTCGTATCTCTATGTATTTTTAAATGGAGATACGACACGCTAGCGAAGCATAATACAGTTGATTCGATCTGTTTTCGGAAAAATTGGTTAGTGACTTATTCTTCGGGACAATCGAAATGTGGTCACTCCTAGCGCTTTACTATAAACGTAGAACGTTATACACCTGTAGTGGAACTGATAGTCCGAAAAAGTTTTGAAGCAGAGTAGAAGAAGAACCGACCATAAATGCAAACTCCAGCAGGCAATATATCATCTATTTCCTGTTACATAGAACAGCAGTCATATTTTTGAGGATTAGAAATATCACACACACGTTACAGAAGCGTTATAAATCAGACCTGCCCGGTACTTCTAGTGTTAACCCATTAACGAAAAATAACTACAATTTTTTAACTTATGTTCAAGCGTCATTCTCATGACTAAGAAAGAGAAATTTCCAAACGAAAACCATATTTCCTTGTAGTTTTGGGTATGCTGCTCAAGAATCCGTGGTCAGAATGGAGTTTGGTCCAGTAAGGAACCCAATATGGCGCCAAATTTGGAGAAAAGTACAAAAAAATCGGAAATTTTTGTTTTATAATTTTTTTTTCGAGCCAAAAGAGTATTGGGACTCGATCTTAACTATGATCGATGGTGATCGGAATAGTTGAACCGGAAGAAAAAACTTGTCTCACCGATCTCGAATAACCATACTCTTCGCAAAATGGCGGATCCATACCCTTCGCAAAATAGCGCATCCGAAATGGCGGACATGAAATTTTGAAAACTCTACGATTTTCGCACAACTCTGTACTTGGGGTTTTCGGGGTCGCTCATTATGAATTTGACATCGAATTTTTGAAATTCAAAATAGCGGATCCAATATGGCGGACATGAAATTTTGGAAACTCAAGATTTTCGCATAACTCTGTACGCGGGGAATTTCGGGGTTGCTGGTTACTAATTTCAAATTAGATTTTCAGAATTTCATATAGCGGAGCCAATATGGCATCCACCGCGTACTCCACATAGGTAGAAACAGAACGTCTTTTGCGTTTTGTTTGCGACATGGCGATGGTAGTAAACATAAATAACTGAATCTTCCAGGAACTTGGTATTGAAACTCGTCGAATCAATTCACAATGGAATGTTGACAGTGTCTTTTACAACTCGATCTGAATATAACAATGAAACAAATGAAGATCCTATACAAACGACCCGACGTTTCCTGGGGAGCTATTCATTTGTTCTGATACAGAACAAATGAAAACCCAAAAGACGTTCTGTTCTTACCTATGTGGAGTACGCGGTGGATGTCATATTGCATCCGGCATTTTGAATTTCAAAAACTCGATGTCAAATTCATAATCAGCGACCCCAAAAACCACCGAAATATGGCTGTTAAATGGTTTGAATCTTATCTTAGTAATCGTTCTGAAAGAGTACAAATAAGCAATGGCGAGCGTTCTGATTATGGGAAGGTCAAGAGTGGTGTCCCTCAGGGATCCACGCTTGCGCCCACTTTATTTAATATTTATACCTCTGAACTTGGTAGTGAACTTCGTCATTGCAACTATCACAAATATGCTGACGACTTTAAGCTTTACCTTTCCGGGCCTATTGCCACTCTTAAGAGCTTACTTCAAAAGGTACAGGAGGATATTGATTTGGTGGTGCAGTGGGCCTTAACAAACTGCCTCACTCTTAACCCTGCTAAAACGAAGGCCAAAATCATAGGACCTTCTTCCTCTACTTCACTTGCAACAATTGCAACCTTGCCTCCTCTCTTGATCGATGGGCATCTTATCCCCTTCGTGGATTCTGTGAAAGATTTAGGCTATATCCTTAATCGCTCTCTTACTTGGAATGAACAAGTTGCGGATATCTCGAGGAAAACCTTTAGAGTCCTCCAACAGCTTAACAAGAATAAAGAATCACTTCCTACTCCAACGCGTATCCTTCTAATTAAAAGCCTCATCCTCCCTTTCTTTGACTACGGCTGTTTTGTATATGATGATGCTACTGATGAACTTAATGCGAATCTGGAATGTACACTTAATGCTTGCATTCGGTAAATCTATAACATCCCAAAAAGCGAACATATCACCCAGTATAGAGAAAGAGCAGGACTTCTTAACGTTGCTAAAAGAAGACAATTTTTTATGGTTAACCTGCTTTATAGCCTATTCAGTAACGAAGCTCCACACTATCTTCTTAATCTCTTCCATTTTATTGACAAAGATCAACCAACACATTCCAAACTCCGGGAAAGGAAAACAGTACTAAAAATTCAGCTACACCGCACGTGTAAAATGCAAAGGTCTTTTGTTATTCGTGGTGCTCGCCTTTGGAACAAACTACCTATAAGCATCCGAAATACACCTTCACAATTTCACTTCAGAAAACTCCTTTTTGGTTACTTATTTAACATATCAAATCCTGCTCTCGAAATTACACATTGGTAACACGTAATCCTTAAGTTTAATTCATATATAAGCATGCACATTAATCTATTTACTTTTAAGCATGTACATTTGCGTATGTACACTTACAATATTACTGGTAATAGACCACATCTACTTATGTGTATTTTAGTTTACTTCATTACTTCTATTGAATACCTATTTTTTTATTTTAATCGTTATATCGATCACCATCACTTTTTAATTGTAATATGTATCACCTGTTCCTTATAGGGCTATCTAGCCCTAGGACTTTTTCATGAATAAATACAAATACAAATGCAATCAGAGGCAGAGCACGAAAACACACGGTGATTACTGCGTAAGCAATTCAAGCAGAGGGATGCTTTTTTCGGGGTCTCAAAATGCTCCTGCGGCGATACAATTTTGAATTTTTCACAAAACGAAATGAAATGTTCTTCCTGACAATGAGAGCAAACGATCTTCGTGCTTGAAGCCATGTACGCGTGTTGTGAGCGCTGACTTGGATGAGAGTGCGAAATCGAATTTTTATTTTTTGTTACTGGCACTTGCTGATAAGACTTAGTGTCTTCGAATTGCGCACGCTTTTGTAAAAATGATACGATATCACTATAGGTTGGCAAACAAAGAACGTTCCGAGAATTTTCCCATTTTTCGCGAAGAAAAGGATTCAATTTGTCTTTAATAATTACGACTAACAGCGTATCCCAGCCATATACAGATTCTTTTAAAGCTTTAAGAGCTCTGATATGCTTTTGCACTTGATCGATAAGCGAACGAACGGGAAATTCTTTTGACACGCATGGCAAATGTAGTAAAGACTTTACATGTCCTTCGCGAATGATTTTGCGATTATCATAATACTCTTTTAATAATTCCCACGCGACACTATAATTTTCTGCCGAAAGTGCACTTGCAACTTGGGCTTCCGCAGCATTACCCTTCAAACAACCCTTTAAGTGATATAATTTTTCAATATCCAGGGTGCCTAGCGACCGGCAAATCCGGGAATTTTCCGGTAACTTTATAAAACCTTGAAAAATACGGGAAAATGCCGGGAATTCTTTTAAAGATCCGGGAATCCTGTTGCCATAAATTCCTAATCTTTATATTCTGTGAAAATTATTCTTATATACCTTGTGATCAAAAAGTACCCGGAATTCTTCCATGAAACGAAAACGGTTCAATTATTCATCGATATTCATTTTATTCCCTTCGAAGTAATCTCCATTGCAAGCAATACACATATTTCAATGCTTCCTCCAATCCCGAAAACAATTTTCATAGGCCGATTTTGGAACCGCCTTCAGCTCCTTCTACGAATTTTACAAGAACCCATGTCAGGTGAATACGGAGATTGCGGAACGGTATGAACGTTGTTTTTGGTCAAATAGTCGCGTACAAGATAAGATGTGTGAGCCAGTGTGGCTCGCTCTCTCGGCACAAGCCGCGCTTCAACTCGTCTCATGCCCAAAACATCGTTCATAACGCTCTTCACCGATCCGAAAGTGACACTAAGATCGGCTGCTATCTCCCTGATGCTCACACGATGACCTTTGAGGAAAATTTTCTTAACTTTTTCGATGTTTTCGTCGTTCACAGAGGTGGATGGACGACCGGAACAAGGCAAATCATCAACCCCGGTACGGCCCGCTTTAAGCTCTTTTTACAACTCTTACGCTTGTGTTTTCGACATTGTCGCCTCCCCGTAGGCTACCTTGAACATTTTCAACGCTTCTGAACATGATATATTGTTATAAACATAAAATTTCAGTGCAAACTCTTTGCTCAACTAAATTCGACATTGCGAAATTCGCAGAACATAACAAACAATGACTGGTTTACAAAGCTATCACGCACAAACTCCCGACAGATGGCGCTCAAACAGGTGTTTGAGAGCCAGATGACAGATGTACTGCCCTAGAAAAAAAATGTTTTGACAATATCTCAATCGCGGTTTGTTTGAATGGGAAATTCCGGGTAATTTTTGATCACAAGGAAATAAAACTTTGAAAACCGTAATTTGTATTATTTGAAAAGAAGGCGCAAATCACAGCTAATGAACATCGTTTTTTTGGGTATGCGCAGAAACTTAAGTCTTCAACTTCGAAAATCGAGTCGAGACCACGGGATGTTTAAGTTACTTCACGTATATAGCGCTTGTGTGGTTAATGTCCCAATTCGCGTCCATGTCACTATTTGCTTCCTAACCGAATGATATTCTACTGATATTTAGTTTTAAAAAAAGCTTAAGAAAATTAAAATATAAACATTATTTCAAAACTTATTCAAACTTTAAAAAATTAAAATTTGTTTGCAATATTTTGTTAAGAATAGGAAAAATACTTTTATCTGACGTAATTGGAAGCAAAATTTTTATGTTTTTCATCCTACTTTAAGCAAAAAAAATAATGTATGTATTTTTAAAATGAAATGATTTTATGCTATTAAATAAAGACATATTGTCCCCTATTTTCTACACTAGTTTACCTATACTTTATTAATTTTGAAATAACACTTTTCGCTTAGAGCACCGAATTATGTTGGCTAATATTATTGGAGATTTGTATTCATAAGAATTTCCGTATTCCCATCTAACTGTGTCTCGAATTTTTGACAGAAATTAATATGATTTGCAATACTGTCAGTAAAATTTCGTATTTGCGACTAGAGATGCCCTTAGGAATACTCCAAACTTGAAAGATCTTGACTTTATAACTTTTCGCCAAGACTGCCGAAATATTCTCCTTGCTATTCTTACAAAAATACAAGAAAGATCTCCGCTCAATCACAAACTAACAGAATATATTCCATGCTTGAGTCCAACCTTGATATACGATCATCCTAATACTACTGTTCGAAGGCTAACCAAAAACTTGGATGTCCTCGTGACTAAAAAATTGATTTCTAGTACGAAAGCTGAAAATGCAAAAAAAAACTTAAAAGCCTTGAACAATTCACCTCATGGTCGAGAATGCTTCAAGAGTTATCGGCGAAGTGAGTGCCGTTTAGCCAGATTTTGGGTGAATACATTAAAAGCACACTCTCCTCCGTCCTCAGATCTGTTCTGTTTTGTGAAAATGGTCCTGATTTCAAATCTGTTATCGTAGATAAAACGATGATACATGCAGCTCGCAACGCACATGCGTTGTACAAGGAGGATTTACTCAGAAAAGCTAAAGAACCAAAGGAGGAAAATGAACATATTATGATGAGCGCATAGGTCAACTTAATGCAATTGTTTATGATTAGAGAAAATGAAATAAATAGAGAAAATAATATGTTCCTAATATGTAGAGTTTTATATATTTAAATGTTTATTCTAAAAGCTTATCTTTTATTTTTTCAAATGCGATACAAAATTTCTTAATTAAGACGAGTTATGAACATCGTAAAAGCGCAATAGTGGATGCCCAGCTAAACGTTAGGCATATCTGTAATCTCATTTTTGTAATACAAGTGACTGTTTATTTCAAACTATGCTCTTTCCGGGCGCTAAGCTATTGTCAGAGTCCCAATCCTCAAATAGCTAATCACATCACAAGAACAAACGGGGAAAAACGTTATTTCTGATCCAGAAAATCCGGGAATTTTTCGGGAATTTGTAAACGGAATTTCGCTAGACACCTTGAATATCTGTAATAGATTTATTATCATCAACAAGACATTTAAATAAATCATGAAATCCTAGCCACGTGACATAGCTTCCACTAAATGCCGGTATGTTTAACAATGGGAGCTTTCCTCTATGCGATCGAACGGCGTTTCCGGTTTCGACAACGAGATCTTCTAAATTTTAATTATTCAGCGAAGGTAAAGAAACTGTTTTATTTTGTGTAGTGGGCGTTGCATTCGCGTTCGCGGCCTTTTTTATCAGAAAGGCTTTACTATAACACGAAAAATAGCTTTCATCAAATTGAGTTCTAATGTTTTCATAATCGGGATCGTCCTCAAGTAACTCCACTTCGGATCTGAATTTATCGACATTTTCGCGTTCAAAAGCTACTTTCTTTTCTCTTATTTCTAGAACAGGAAAATCTCTTTCTGGTGCATAATCGGCCAGACATTTTTCGAAATTTGCTAGCACTCGTTGTGCGTTGCTAATTTTTATCTCAGGAAAATTCGTACTTCAAGGGTGCATGGAGGTAGGAGAGTCGGGTAAGTTGACAAATTTGGAAGAGAGGGAAAAATTTTGCCCAGGAAGGATTACCAGGTAGAGGACCTAAGCAGAACCTTGCGAACTTTCTTACGATTCGAGGAAACTGGATGAGCAAGCTGACCCTCAATAATGGGATTTACAGTATAAGCATAAAACTTTACAATTTGAAACGACGGATTTTGAAGACAGATGCTCAAAGCTGTAAAGGGCTAATTTTCAAATGTACAAGAAAAGCCCATTCTTATCGTAAAATCAAATAGCCTAAAGGATTTTAAGTAAAAACTATACAAACATCTTGAAGGTTGTCGCAATACAACAAGAATGAGAAAGTGAAATTATACAGCTTCAAGTTTAGAAATTAAAAAATCTTTATAATATGCAAGAATAAAAAATAAAAAATATTCGAAATATTAATTTAGATTTTTACGCAGTAACAGATGTAAAATTCAAACGAGAAGTGTACTACGTTATCCTAGACCATATGATCCGGTATGAAACTTTGCGGTTTGAAGCAATGCACGACCTTTGTGAAAGTTTCTTTGTTCTTTGGGAATCACGCGTTTTATCTGCTAGCGAAATTGAAAAACAGCAACTGATCTGGTGAACAGATACCCCACGGACCTGCAGAATGAGCTACTTTTATTGAAAATTTCGGCGAAGAAACTCTGCAACCTGTGTTAATCAATACTTTTCAAAGCACGAATCTCAATTGTTTGTTTCCAAATTTGTACATTGCCCTCCGTATCTTTTTGACAATCCCCGTAACAGTGGCTAGTGCTGAGAAAACATTTTCACGTCTGAAACGAATGAAAAATGTCCTGCGGTCCACCATGCCTCAGGACATGCTGTCCAGTCTGGGTGCGCTAGTTAGTTAGTTAATTTTAGGACGGGCGAGGAGCCCATGGAGAGCTCCTCTGGCGCTCAAGCTATAAAGCCTATTGTGTCACACCCTTACTTATTTGCTCTCAGCAGTTGACTCGAGACCTCTTGACGAAGCCTAGAATGTCGACTACTGATCATGTTGTAATTTCTTCTGGTCGCATAAAATGGGCCCCGAGGGTCTGTTGCGTGAGCCCAGCTACTGCCGGGCACTGGCATAGTACATGCAGAGATGTTTCATCATCCCTGCCGCATCTCCTGCACTCTGTCGTGGGGTTATACCCCATTTTGTGCATATGATAGTTTAAGTGGTTGTGCCCAGTTAGGACCTGTACCACTGTCCTTATATCTGTTTTGGGTAAACCCAGGATTTCCCTGGCTCTGTCCATCCTATGGATATAACCCAGGATGGATTTCGCCAGATGGCAACCCTGGATCTGCTCCCAGTATTCCCGGTGTTTCGTTCGGATCCAGCTTTTAATGGCCAAACTGATACAGCAAGACGCTATTCCCAATACCGGTTCTGGTCCTATCTATTCACTTGCTGCGCCGCGATTCGCCAACTGGTCCGCCTTTTTGTTGCCCTTGATCCCTGTGTGACCAGGGATCCATATAAGAGCCACATTGTTTCTTTCTGCAAGTTGGTTTAATGACTTTTTGCATTCCCAAACCAGTTCTGATGTTATGTCTGGTTTCCATGTTGCAGTCAGTGTCGCTTGGCTGTCGGAACAGTTCGTAATCTGTCTGCCAGCAGCGTTTCCTTCTATTAGTGTTTCAGCACAGCGATAGACGGCCAGGACCTCCCCCTGAAAGACAGTAGCATGTCGACCAAGTGGTATTTCTATCCCTTTCCCTCTCTTGCTGTCATAAATTTCTGCTCCTGACCCTTCCTCAACCCTGGAGCCATCTGTATACCAGATTTCCCCTTGGAGGAGCGGGTTAGCATTGGCTTTCCAGAGATCCCTGCTTGGGATACAGACGCGGAAAGCTCTGGCAAATTTAAAGCATTTTCTTATTTTATCTTGCCTCATCCGTAGAACCTTCAGCCCACGTTATCGATAAGTATTATATTTTTTTAAAGTTTTTATCGTTGCAAGAAAAACTATTGCAATTACTCCGTGACCTTCTAACGCAAAGTTTCACGTAGAATCCAAATCTCAACAAATGAAATGTTCATCTTCCTTTTAAAATGAGTTTTTATTGCATTATACGGAGAGGATACGATGTGGATACTATAAGGATACGCCTTAAGTGGAAGAAGATGCTTGTATCTGCTTCGGAGAGACTCCTTTACTGATGTTATGTCCTGAATGCGGCGTTGAGGCACGCCCAGGTATGTATAGGTCTCTCCAGTGTTAAGATGTCTGATAACACCTATATCCACAAGCTCAGGGTCCTCGGGAACGCCAACAATCTTTCCGTTCTTCAGATGAATTTTGGCACATTTATCCAATCCAAAGCCCATCCCAATCTCTTATGTGTACTTCGCTTCAGGTCATCCATATAAAATACATGAATGACCTTGTGCAAGCGCTGGTTAGTGTCGCCACAGAGGTATCCAGAAGAATTTCGTAGTGTGAGAGATAGAGGCAGAAGTGTGATGCAAAAAAGTAAAGGGCTCATGGTATCGCCCTGAAAGACGCCCCTCTGGAAGGTGACGTTGTTTTTTGTCACACGATAATTTCCAGATGAGATAGTAAATCTAGTTTTCCAAAGAGGCATTAATCTCTCTATGCATCTCACTATGTGTGGATGCACCTTCAAGCTTTCCTACAGACAGATGATAAGACAATTAGCAGGTTCTCTCGACAGCCTGCTACACCTTTTTTCGAGCCACGTTGTTCGTACATCTCACGCCATACAGGCTCGATTCGCCGAACAATCCTGTTGTTTAGGACAGCTGTAAAGATCTTACACAGTGTGTTCAAACAAGTTATTGGCCTGTAATTCTCTGGTTTGGACAAGTTGCTTTTTTTCGGTAGGAGTATAGTGCGTCCTAACACCAGCCACTGCGGAATGGGCGTCTCTGACTATAAATATGAGGTGAATATGCGGGCCAAATGTTGGTGTGTAGAAGTAAACTTCTTCCACTAGAAGTTCTTGATACAATCTGGTCCAGCACCGGAAAAGTTCTTCGTTCCTCTAAGTGCTTTTTTCACCTCTTCGGCAGTGATTGATGGACATTCCTCCTCAGATTTTATGAGATTGTCGCAAAATTCCTTGAAGCGGATGATATTGTCAGTATTTTCTTTCAGCTTTAGTGTTTTCGGGATCTTGTATACCTCTCTCCAAAAAGTCTCTACCTCTTTGGGCTTGGGTGGATTTTTTACAGAAATCGGGTGATCATTGAACAGGCGAGATGAGTCAGCGAGAAACTGTTGATTCTCCCTGATCCATCTCTCCCTCTTCTGTATTCTCCTCCTTGCGTCAGATAACAGCCGTATTTTGTCAACAATATGCTGCTTGATTATCAGCAGCTTTGACTTGTTTAGTGTGTGATTCAAGATCCTCAGTTCTTGGGCGAACTTTCGAACCCTTTCCGTGAACGGTCTACCAGATGTTATGTAGTGAATCACAAATTGAACACGGGACGCATTCTGTCTTGCCCATCCAATATTCTTGTTCAGTTGATGTAAGCGTCTTTTGGTGTTTTGATCCATCGCAGGTTTGAACCTTCCATTTGAATCAGCCAAAGCTCTCGCAGCACCATAAACTGAGCAATTGATGGTCCAGAGGTCGGATTCTTGCGAGATTTCTCCACGAAGGGAGGCATCCATTTCAGCCAGATCTTGGGGCTTAAGAGGAACTTTCATGTTAATGTACCTCCTTGTCCTGAAATCGTGATCATCTCTCAGAAGGTGCCTGCTTTCCGCGGTTGGTCTTAATGTCGCTTCCTCATCTTCGACTGCAGCTTGATCAAGCAGCGGTTGGGAAAGCGCTCCGCGTACATATCCATTTTTCCAGAGGTAGGCACGTTGATTTCGCAAAGATTAAATCCAATCGTGCTGAAACTCTGGGTGTTTTTGACACCACAGAGTATGCATACGCGCCATAAAGCCTCGGTGAACAGGGATAATGCTGGAATCGTAGCAGTCTAGCAAGTCATCCTTGAGTTAATTCGTCCACTCAATGTGGGCGCTTTGCCGGTTCGTCGTCGTGTTTCCATCTCAATTATTTTCAGCACCCCGAACTCTAGGATTATCGGCATTGTTCGCCAACCCATTGACGGGAGCTCTGCACGTTCGATCGTATTGAACCGCAATAATAAAGAATCTTATATTGGAAATCCCAAAATCGATACTTTTTACCTTTTTTCATGAAAAAGCGAAACTCTCTTAAACTACGATCGACAAGGTGGGTCCTTCCATTGTGGAACGTCACAAATGTAAGAAGACGAGGTTATACAATATTCTCACCACTGGCGAACCAGCCGAACGCAAGCATTACGCTACAGCGTAATGGTAAAGTAATGCTAAAGTAATGCTAAAGTAATATGGCATTATAATAATTGAAAGAAGTAAAACAAATATGTAAACTGTTAAAACTATAATAATACGTTAAAATTTGCGTTTAATGATCATGTTAAAAAATAAAAAAACAAATTGGCTGTAATTGAAGCCGGACCCCTGCATCATGGCAACCCGCTTGAAGCCCCCGTTAGCAGACTGCAATGACAGACACATTATTTTTCACATTTTGACGCTGAAGAAGAAACTTGTTGCATTTACGGCATAGCCATTTAACGTAAATTTTGGCGTATTATTATAATTACAACAGTTTACATATTTGTTTTGCTTCTTTCAATAATTATAATGCCATATTACTTTAGCATTACTTTACCATTACTTTACCATTACGCTGTAGCGTAGGTCTTGCGTTCGGCCGGTGCGCCAGGGACATCTTTTATCAAATCATCTAATTTTATATTTTTAAACAAATTTAGAAAAATGTATCCCTTCACTAAAGGTTTTGGATATTTTTACTTCCAACTTAATCTGTCGTCAAATCTGAAAACATAAATCGCTAAGGGCCGATTACACCAACTCTGATTAAGATGTTAATCATCGATTATTCTAATTTAATCAGTACTTTGCGTTCCACCAACTTCTAAAGTATGATTAAAGAGAGTTAATCACTGTTTAACTTAACCGGTCGATTTTGCCCGATTAACGGAGTTAATCGGCGATTAACGCTGGTTGGCAGAACAGAACCTCAAAATCGAAGTTTGCCCTTGATCATTTGCAGTATGTTCACAGCAAATGTGGATCATTTTTATCATATCAGCGCTTTTGTTTTTATCAATATGTAAATGAATGAAACTACGAAGCCAAAATATCTTTGATGAGACGTCCGTAAAGTGTAAGTTGTGTTCCAATAACCTCACTTTTCTTACCTACAGTTACTCTCACATCATTAGAAGAGATAATTCATTTTTTTAAATAATGCGCAATTAAAATAAATAAGTTAACGAAATAAGAATTCAGTGGCATAAATTCATTTTGCAGTGCTGAAAATAAATATTTAACCAATGCAACCTCGCAGTGTGCATCATGAAGTTTCCCCCGGTAAGAAGCCTTGAATAGAATAGGATTGAAAATTTCAATTCATATTAATACCTGATTTTCCCTTCGTTCTCTTAAACCAGAAACAGTAATTAGAAAGAAGCAACTGCTATACGTTTCAATACAGTTTGAAAAATATAATTTTCTACCTATCTTGAATTAATAGAATTTGCGTACAATTTACTGCCGATTATTAAAGAATTTATTATTACTATATGTATGTATAATTATATTAATTAATTAAATAATTATTTAATCAATTACTCAAGTTAACTAATGTTTTCATAATACATACATTCTTTTTTGTATCTCTGTATCGCACATCCTATTTCATTCAATTCAGTTATACCATTTGGAATTGAGAATAATACGTTTCATATAAAATCAATTCAGATTTCTTGAATTGAAGACACACCATCTCTCCGCATGTAAATTTGAATTCACTGTAATAGACCCTTCCTAACTTGAATTCAAAAACCGGTAATTCAGAAAATTCAATGTACACATTTCGCGAATGAATTAAACTCAATTGAACACACTTCATATCTAACCTTCTTTTTGGAATAGGAAAGAGAGTCATTAACACTATGTGAATAGACGGGAATTAAATTTCTGAGCCACTTATTACTTTCTTGAACATTGAAGCCTGAAGGGAAAATCAGGTATTAAAAATAATAGGATTATCTCTACTTTCACGCTGAAATCTTAAATTTTTAATTCTATTCTATTCAAGCCTTCTTACCGGGCCTTCTTGTATGTTTTTCATGTATGCAGCAAATATTTCTGAGCGTTTTAAATTAATCACTATTAATGCCTTTATAATTTACATTATTAGTTTTTTAACTGAAATAGTGATGGAAAAAATGTAACATTATTTTAATATATTACATCCACGCAAAATTATTTCACTTCTTGACAAAAAAGACTTCTGCTGGATGTCACATGACTTGGTAACTGTCGTCAGCTTGTACCGTGCGCGCGCAAGAAGCTGAAACGTTCTTCTTATAGCGGCCAACCAGAATGGCCATTACAAGAGAATATAAGAGTTATCAATATTTTAACGTCATCTCAGACTAGATGGAGCAATAAATTTAAAATTTTTGAAATTAAATGTATTCAGAAAAAAGATCTACCCCTTTCACTCCACTGGGATTTGAACACCAGGTCAACTGATTTCCGGTCACGTGCTCTAACCACTAAGCTACAGACAGATCAGAGGAAGAATCCCTTTTCTGAAACACGCTTTATTTTGCAAGATGTAATATACAAATCAATTTTCAATAGAAATCTGTATTATCATCGGAGATAGTAACGGACCGATCATAAGATAAATCATTTCACACGTACTGTGAAAATGGAAATCTACCATATCGATCAAAGTTATATCCTCTAATACAGAAAATATTTTAACGTCATCTCAGACTAGGTGGAGCTATAAATTTAAAATTTTTGGAATTAAATGTATTCAGAAAAAAGATCTACTCCTTTCACTCCAATGGGATTTGAACACCAGGTCAACTGATTTCCGGTCAGGTGCTCTTCCTCTGATCTGTCTGTAGCTTAGTGGTTAGAGCACCTGACCGGAAATCAGTTGAGCTGGTGTTCGAATCCCAGTGGAGTGAAAGGAGTAGATCTTTTTTCTGAATACATTTAATTTCATAAATGTTAATCCTTGATTAACTTTATTGAATCAGTATATGGCTTTCCACAATCTTGTAAACTATGATTAAAGTGGCCTAATCGCTATTTAACTTAATCGACCATTTTTGACCGGTGAGCGACTTAACCAGCGATTAACGGTGCTCAACATAATCCCAAAGTTTACCCTAGTAGCAAGATAACTGCAGACTGGCGCCAGCTGGGCGCCAGAAAAAGAAGAATCTGTTTGCAGCCTGGCGCCCAGCTGGTTCCGCTTTGGTGTGCTATTCTGGCGCCAGAGTCTGGCATAGCAGATCCTAGCCCAGACTGGTCATGATATATACAAGACAAAATTAAAATAAAGTAAAATGGTACTAGGAGAATATACTGCGGAGACTACTACATTTCAGGTTAGTTCTACATTATCATTATCACTACATTTCAGGCGAAACACACTGAAATATTACAAACATAACCCCTTGTCGTATAAGCTTATTGCATGTTTGGGGATACTTATGAATCGATCAGATGTCCGATTTTTGGATTTTCAATTTATTAATTAATTTCTACATTAATTACCAGTGCTTAAACTAAATACCAGAATCTGGTTCCTTTATTCACCAGATTCTGTTTATCGTCTGGTCTGATAATTTCTCCTGCCATTCTGGTCGACTAGAGGGAGCAGATGCTGAGTCAGACTCTGGCCTGTGTCATACAATCCAGACGTTGCTACTAGGGTAGTTAAAGTGCAGTGCGACAGTATATGTATAGTGTGAAATCTGGCTCAAAATGAAATATGCTCTCAAAATATTATTTTTCCTTTTCGCTTTACAAAACACCACTTCACTTAATTAATTTGGTTAATATTATTTTGGAGACCATTCGGCAAAACAAGTAAGCAACGCATAATATGTGACGTTAGAGGCATATTTATATGGTTTGGCGTGTCAGAGATGGCGCGCGAACACAAGTTTCGTGACTCAGCCAATCAGAATCGCCGTTACAACAGAAATACGCAGAAACTAAACTTTATTGCGAACAGGGTATACGGTTGGCTAACCATAGGTTAAAAATTCATTGTGGAATGTTTTGCAAGTTTATCATGATATTCATGATTAAGTCCTTGATTAAAAAATAATCATGATTAGTTAACCATGGACATAACATAACACAAGTTTCCTCCGACACGGACGAATTGCTGGATGTAATATTTTTACCACATAATCTCAATGGCATAATACAGAAAAAGAAAGCCTCCGTTTTTTGAAAAATGGTCTCGTTTTTGTTATATTTTAATTAATCGAAAATGTGCTTTATTTATGCGCCTGGAAACGAGCAATCCGCCACCCGGAAAGAAGCCACGATGAACCGAAAACAGGCGCTCCAAATTTTCTCACTACAAATTGTTTCTCGAGCGTGAAATTTATCGGCGACACTTCACACCAGGGGGTCCCTCGTAACTCATCCGTCCTTCCTATTGTTAGAGCGTTACATTATTCGAGACGTTTGAACGAAATTGATAATTATTAAGATATGAAGAAATTGAATTTTAATATGCTGCATTAGATTCCTTACGTAATTTCGAGATGATTAAAAAAAGATTTAAAAAAATCGGTTAACCCGTTCAATTTCTGTTGGGAGTTTTGGTAATTTTGCATTTTATTTAAGATTAGCTTCAATATTGAGAATACTGACCCATTTTCCTAATCCCTTTTTTTTCATTTTTTTCTTCAATGATATCATTTTCAAATTGTATAAGCTAATAAAAATATCATCGATTCAAGTTTTGCGCAATTTTAGAGATTGTAACAGTATTCATTGTCGGGCGGTGATTAATTTTGGTCTTTATCGAAAGACTGAAGCAGATTCGAGGAGAATCTGATTATATATAATTTGATTAATCAATGCATTATTGCTTCCTCATAGATGGAGGTTTGTAATCACCTAAATTTTCGAATATACTTTGTTGATATATTTTGATGTAATTCGACCCCAGGAACTCGAAAATAAAGTTTTCAAAAAATTCCCGTGTGTGTGTATAACTTTTTTCTCTTCACCATACCGCGAAAAGGAAAAGAGCTATGATCATGATGAAATTTTGATAAAGTGTAGCTAGTTGAAAAATAATTATTTTTTTGAAACTCGTTTCTTTTTGGTTCAAAATAAATTTTGTACACTGAAAATGTAATTTCAATTCTTTGTTGAATATTCATACTTTTTCATATTGAAGATAGTAATAAAATAGATCAAAATTGAAGCAATTTTTTCATTTAAAATTGAAATTGAAAATTATTTGACCTTTTTCGTTAGAAGTTTCTCAAAAATTCGTCTTTATTGGCAGAAAATTAATCTTCTTGCTTGAAATTTAATCTTTTTGTGTTAAAAATGCAACTATTTGGTTCAAAATTAACTTTTTTTATTCACTCAAGAAAAATGTCTAGTTAAAGTTACTAGATACGTCTGGTTAAAAAATTTCTAGTTAGTTTAATCCGAAATTATGGTTAATATGACTAGAAAATTCTAGTTAATTAACTCTGGTTGATTTTTTCTGGTTAAAACTATTCTGGTTAATATTTCTGGTTACAGAAGTGTCGCGATCTTGCGTCGGTTTTAGAAATCTGTCTTTTGTCTTATGTCGTGTTGCTGGATGGGTCAAGTGACGCTTTGTAATAAATGTCCAATAATTCTCGAACAATCGCGATTTGTTAATTGTATTTTCTGTTATATAAGTATAAATAATTATAGTGAACCGTGAATTTAGTTGTGTTTAAACAAAAACTGCGGCTTATCTGTCTAATAACACCAGTGGCACAGGGATACTTCTAAACCAAGCATATATTTTTTGGATGTCTTTGAAAAATATTCTCGAAAATATTAACATTTTAGACAATAAATAAACAAAGTGAATGTTCGAGAATTTTGGTACTGACCAAGTGATCTAAGTGCATATTATGTAAAATCCCAACCAAAATAGTCTTAACGAATAGTTTTAGAAACAGACTGCATCCAAAATATGCTGATTTTGCTTAAAGTCTTGAATCTATCTCCATTTATTAATATATCCACATATAGATTATAGAGAGATCAAATTTTAGCGAGCGGAACATAGTTGCTGTACTCTGTTATCGGAAACTTTCGTTAGATTATTTTCTTTGGGATGCAGTCCATGTAATTTCAGAGGGG
>CAKNWW010266330.1:0-11966 GCA_932074435.1 Andricus kollari
AGGAAGATCTTGCCCGATAGTTGTCCACTGCAGGTAAGATATTTAATACTAACTTACCAAATTATTTCCCTAACTGATACATCAAAACCAAAATTTTGAGGAACAAAAAGTTGCACTTTTCCCCTATTTATTACATGGTTATATTCTATCTAGTATTGTATTTTTTATGTTGAAGGGGGTAGGGACTCCTACTGGGTTAATATCCGGCTCTCAAACTGAGCTCATATGAAGCTTACATTGTTCCATACCCTATTGTACTTATTCGTTATAAGTCTCAGTCTAGACGTCATTTTAAAAAGTCATCACTAAAAATTCCTCCTGCAAACTGCAAAGATTATTTATTGAAAAGAGGTTCATTGGGATAAATGACCGTCAAACTTGAGAAATGCCCCTTCAAGTCATCAGTTCAAACAAGATATCTTTAAACTTTTGTATCAAATCAGCAATCCCACGTTAGCAGTTACAAATTGGGAGCGCATAATTTATACTTATCTCCAGTGGAATCAGTTTTACATTAATATTATTATTATTTATTCAGGGAAGACCTCCCTGGCGAAAGTATCGGATAGGTTTTCCTTCCGAACCAATCCGAATCATTCCGGAATCTGTATCCGAACCAATCCGAGTCAATTCGAATCAATCCAAAAAAGTTCTACATTTCGTTTGACCCAAGTCGTTTAAAAATTAATCCGAGTAATCCGGTTCAATCCGAAATCCAAAACGAACCAATCCGCACGAATCCGATCCAAATTTTCAATCCAAATGAATCCGAATCAATCCAAATTCGGATTGATATACACCGAATATTCAACCCAAATGAATCCGAATGAATCCGAGGTCAAATTGAAAATCAATTTAGGTAAATCCGAGTTCGGATTCATTCGGATTAAAAATTTATTTTGGATTTATTCGGATTGGAAGTTCAGATTGAACCGATTTGAGTCGGATTAATTTTTGACCGATTTGGATCGAACCAAATGTAAAAAAATGTCGGATTGGTTCGAATTAACTCGTATTGATTCGGATACAGATTCCGGAATGATTCGGATGACTTCAGATTGGTTCGGAATGAATTCCTATTCAATACTTTCGCCAGGTCTAGCCTCGAATCTTAGCAGAGGTCAAGAAAGAGGATCTTTTTCACCGAAACACTGACATCGTTAGTATTTGATAAAAATACTAATAATTCGTGACAAGTAGACCGAAGAAAACTAGGGACTTTCTGAAAGCAATACAATATAGTACAACACATACGCCGGACACTTATATACAACGTGTATAAAGTTTCGTTATATTTACAGCACTTTCTACATTCTCTTATGGTATTGATTCCCATCTGGTATTTGTGATAATTCAATAATAGTTATGCCCCGTGAGCATCTGAACTATTTTGCTAACATCTTTCTTAGGCTCTTCAGGATTTCACAATCCTTAACCTCCCTACGATTATGGCTCAGAATGGATTTGGGCTGCTGACACCCCTCGACTTGCTCCCAGTATTTTTTATGTTGCTTCTGGACCCATTCTTTAATGGCAGAATTGACGTAGCGTGTTACTGGTATCATACTGGTATCAGATCCAAACCAATTCGAGTTAATCCGAAAAAAGTTCTACATTTCGTTCGATCCGAATCGGTTAAAAATTAATCCGAATCAATCCGGTTCAATCCGAATAAAATTTCCAATCCAAATGAATCCGAATCAAGCCCAACTTGGATTGACTTAAACCGATTTTTAATCCGAATCAGTCCGAGCTCGGATTGACGTAAACCGATTTTCGATCCGAATGAATCCGAATGAATCAGAGTTCGGATTGAATTGGATGCATTCGGATTGAAAATGGTTTTAGGTCAATCCGAGTTCTGATTCAATCGGATTGAAGATTTGGTTCGGATTGAATCGGATTGAGTGGGATTAATTTTTAACCGACTTCGATCGAACAAAATTTAGAACTTTTTATTAAATGAAAGGGTTTGACTTCAATAATTAGTATTTATTGTAAAGCAAGAGAATCTGAACAAGTATAAATGCACATAGCAGAACGAGCGAGAAATAACTAACCGCGCACATGCTTCAGCGCAGAGCAAGAACAGAGACAAGGTCAGGGCTGTTGCCAGTCAAGGTATCTCAGTATCACTTAGATCAGGGAAGTATATTTTAGGTAGCACTAGTTATATTAAATAGGCACATAAATTATTCTCAATACTCCCACTAATTCTGTGACTATTTCCAGAAATAAAACAATAAACTGACATAACATAATTCGTAATCAAAATCAAATTATAAGTGATTTGTCATTCCTAACAAAGAACGAATCTTTTGAAAAGAGACTTTAGGTAGAGCTTTTGTTAACACATCAGCTAATTGCTCTGTTGTAGGAACATACTTAATGTCTATAACATGCATCTCATACTTGTGAAAACCTAGATTTTTAATCAACTTGATGGCACTTTGATTATTATCAACACACAAGGTCATTGCACTGATTTGATTTTCACTTAACTCTGAGAGCAGATGTCTCAACTACACTACTTCTCTTGTTGCGTTGGACCTCGCTCCACCAATTGACGAAGTATTCATGGGACCACCATTGTCGCAATGAAGAAACTCACCTCGCACAGTTTTTTTCGAACGTTGGTAGGAAACGAGAGTTTATGTTGCTTTTCATACTGACAACCTTCATATAAAAAGTTATCCATATTGGACAAGTCAACATCTTAGACGAAATTTTTCTTAACCATCTCGCACAGAGATTTGACATTCACTTGTCCAAGGCGTTCGTGCCACAGTTTTAAATCGCCACGCGAAACCGTATTTGCTTCCGGG
Organism: Andricus kollari; assembly: GCA_932074435.1. Classification (NCBI taxonomy): domain Eukaryota; kingdom Metazoa; phylum Arthropoda; class Insecta; order Hymenoptera; family Cynipidae; genus Andricus; species Andricus kollari. Next base: position 2,826 of record CAKNWW010266330.1, read on the forward strand.
GCAACAATTGTACGAAACATTAGTGTGTACAAATTATTTGATTCAAGAATCGCATGCACAACTAATTTATCTCCGTCGAACAGTTTAGCGAATTTCTTTTCCTTTATAACTGTAAAGCCTTGCTTCGTTAATACTCCTTCAGAAAACAGATTTCTACACAGGTTTGGAATATATAAAAATATTTCAATTGTCGACTCATACCATTCTCCATCGATGAGTTTCCCTATTTTAACGGTACCGATACCTTTGATTTGCAACTCTTGACTATTAGCAACGATAACATCATTTTCTTTATTGATTTCTTGGAAATTATAAAAGAACTCGCGGTAATGAGTAATATGTGCGGATGCTCCACTGTCCGTCAAGCAATTTTCTTCGTTTGTTTCAGCCAGTTTCAACAAAGCATCTTGCCTTTCTACATTAAACGCCGATGTATTCTCCTGTTTTGACTTTTGATCGTTGTTGGCCTTCTTGGCAATGCGACAGTTACGAGAAAAGTGACCTTTCTTGCGACAGTTATAACATGTCACTTTTCGCATGTCAAATTTTCTGTCTTTGGATTTATTTTCATCTTTGTGCTTAGATTGAGAGCCACTGGACTTACTTGATGAAGCGAGAAATGCAGATTCGTTCTCTTCACCTGTAATCAACCTAGCTTCTTCATCTTGAAGCCTGGCTGTGAGATTTGGCAACGTCTGTCTATCTTCAACCATGGAGAGCCATGCTTGCCGAAAGTTTCTATACTTCATCGGCAGGGTAACGATAATTCTTCTAATTACGGCAACGTCGCTTAATTTCTCTCCAGTTTCTTTTACTTGTTTCGCTAAATTCTCAACTTTGGCCACATATTGTGCCACTGACTCAGTCGAGCTCATTTTGACCTGATGAAGACGTTCAATAATCAACATTTTGTTGAAATCTGATTTTTGATAGTATACTGAGTCCAACTTATCAATTATACCTTTCGACGACACACAACTTTGCATTAGTGTGATCTGTGACACATCCATTGAAGCTGGGAGCGTGAACATGGCAACTGCGCCACTCCTTGCCCACTTCGCTCTAGCAGCTTCATTCCCTGCAACAACATCTGGTTGCGTTTCTGTTCTGGAGGCGATTTCATAAAAACCTTTGACTTTTAATGCACACACCATATGGAATCGCCACTGCGGGTAATTTTTACCGTCGAATTTATTTATCGACGTCACATCGATTCTTTCCGCCATTGTTAAGAAACACTCAATTTCACTTGCGACTGAGGTTACAAAAACCGTCAAACAAAACGATCGCGATGTGAATTTTCAAACACTAGGTTAATCTGCACACAGCAGGGCGTGAACTGGGCCCATAACCTATTGAATAAAAGGGGTTGACTTCATTAATTAGTATTTATTGGAAAGCAAGAGAATCTGAGCAAGTATAAATGCACATAGCAGAACGAGCGAGAAATAACTAACCGCGCACATGCTTCAGCGCAGAGCAAGAACTGAGACAAGGTCAGATCTGTTTCCAGTTAAAATATCTTAGTATCCCATAGATCAGGGAGGTATATTTTAGGTAGCAATATTTATAATAAACAGGCACATAAATTATTCTCAATACTTTTTTTCGGGTTGGTTCAGATTAACTCGGATTGGTTCGGATATAGATTCCGGAATGATACGGATGACTTCGGATTTGTTAGGAATGAATTCCTATCCGAAACTTTCGCCAGGGGCTTGAATCCGAAGAACTCCGATTCATTCCAATCGATTATGAACGAATGTGAAATTTGTTTCCGGCTGAGTCCGACCTTCGGTTTGAAAGCTAATTCCAGTAGGAATAATTCCGTCCGATTACGAATAATTCTTTTCCAGTCCAAATTGGTGTCTCAGGTTCATTCCGAATGAATCCGCGCAAATTTGAAAGAAATTTTCATTCCGTCTGAATCCGCCTAATATCAAAATATCATTACGAATGGCATTGCATGATTCCGTATTTCAATCAGAATGACTCCGCACCAGTCTGAATAAAATTTTCATTCTGTCTAAATCCGGCGCAATACGATAGATCATTCCGGATGATGCCGTTTGTTTCAGTCACATTCCGAATGATTCCTTAGCGAAAATGTTTATTCCATACTAATCCATCCTATGACGGAAGCTCATTTCGAATATCAGAATGAAAATTCCATTCCGCCTGACTCCGTGACAAGGCGCAAATTCATTCTGAATGATTTCGTGCCATTCAGCACTCAGTCCGAATGATTCTGCATCGATCGCAATTAAATTCTCAGTCCGTTCGAATCCGTTAAATGACGCGAGCTCATTCCGAATGATTCCGTGCCATTTAACACTCATTACAAATGATTCCGCATTGATCGGAATTAAATTCTCATTCCGTTTGAACCCATTAAATGATGCGAGTTTATTCCGATTTATTCCGTGCTATGCCGAATTCACCCCGAATGATTCCGCACTTGTCAGAATAAAACGGCCATTCCGTCTGAATCAGTCTCTGACGCAACGAGTACATACCGAATGGTTCCGAGCCTGTCCACCAACAGCCAGAATGATTCCGGTTAGATTCGAATACAATTGTCACATTGCGTTTGAAACGTAAGTTTCAAAAAATGGAATGGCTCGAAATTAGTCGGAATGACACGGAATAAGTCGGAATGAACTCACGTTATCTGGGAGATTCAGACGGATTCGGTCGGAATAGACATTATATTTTGATAAGTGCGGAATCATTCGGAGTGAATTCAGAATGGCACGGAATCAATCGGAATGCATTTTATCGAAAATGTCGGATTTACGCGAATTCAATCGGAATCTTTTTTTTTTAGAATTGCTAGTCATTCGGATTCATTCAGAATGAATTTTGTAGTAAAAGTCGGAATCATGCGTATTGATTCAGACTGAAAGTTTACATAAGCCTCTGCGGAGTCAGTCGGACTCATGTAAAATGAAATTTAGAATAAAACGGATTGCTTCGAATTGGATTTATAAAATTCTTCGCGGTTTCAAACGGTCTGGATTCAGAGTGATTCAGAAACAGATTTCGCATTCGCATGGAATGACACGGATTCAATTGCACGGTATCAGACGGACTCAGACGGAATTATTTTGATTCCGAATTAGTCTGAAACTTCCACCAGAGCCATAAATATATTTCCAGTATGGTGATTTCCTCAGAATTCTCCGTTTTTCGTACCAAGGAGTCTACCAACTCCATTACCGACCACTTTCCCTACCTCGACTTAAAGAAAATCTCTGACCCCGCCGAAATTTGTATAGCAATGGACCGCACGTTCAAAGCTAACCTTCAAGGTGTTTGCACAAGAAAATACATTGCAGTGTTCTGGGGACGGCTCACGAACGAGCCGTCCTCGCACGAATCCCCAACGCCAACCAATCGCGTGCAACCTGTCGTGCTTCTGCAGTATTTTCCGGTACTTACCCAAGTGCGTCGCTATACTGCGTACACGGGGGAAAAAGTTCATTAAACTTTCTTCAATTATTTCAAGAGTCGGGGATAAGAGCGAACCTTGAACAAATTTTCTATATTCAGTATAACTTGCAGGATTTAATGTAGAACAAATCTGGAATAACTCTACAAGAGTTCTGCAAACTTTATATTGAACTCCGATTTAAAAAAGTCCAATAAAATATTTAAATAAATTCATAGAAAAATGTTGAAGACTTTCGTAGAAATCACAATTGAGGTATTGAGAGTTTGTAATCACATCATTATAAGGTTTAAATACCTCAACTCAGTCAAATGTGCGCATGCAGCGACATTTTCCGCATCCCCCCTGGCCAATGTGTTTAACATATAACGCCGGTTAGTGAATAATGGTTAGTGAATAATAATTTATTAGTGAATTATAACTTATTTAACTTTATATAACTTATACAGGGTGTTTTTTTTAACTTTAGACATCGAAATATCTTTAAATCATACGCATCCTATGAAAAAATATCGGTAATGAAAACTTTTTATTTTCGAGGGGGAAAAGCGACTTTGAACAAAATTCACCCCACCCTACCCCCCAGGAGACATAGGGAGTGATTTTTTTTCGCGAATCGGAAAAAATTTTTCGAATAAAACTTATGTATTTCATGAAGGAGAATCTGAATCTGTGATCAAAAAGTGCGGTTCCCATTTGAAATTAAAAAGTTACCCCCTTCCCTGCCTCCTGAGGGGGGAGGCGGGGTAAATTTGTTCAAAGTCGCTTTTCCCCCTCGAAAATAAAAGTTTTTATTTCGGATATTTTTTCATAGGATGCGTATTTCTTGAGATATTTCGATGTCTCAAGTTAAAAAAAACACCATGTATATCCTTATTCTATATAGCTATATAAATTCTTATTAATCTTGAATCTACTAGAACTTATAACCAAGAAATAATTTGCGATTACAAAATTTGTCGACTTTTAAAATTTCCAAAATTTTAGATTTTAGATTTTCTAGAACTATTCTACGTTTTTCGCATCCTGCCTTCTGATAGAGATTACTTCACCTCATTCTTTACATTTTATAGAACTTTCCCTAGTGGACCGAATGAACGGAACGGATACGCTACAGCGTATCGCTATAGTATCCACATCGTATCCTCTCCGTATCATGTAAGAAAAATTCATTAAAAAGGGAAGATGAACATTTAACTTGTTGGAATTCGGATTCTATGTGAAATTTTGCGTTAGAAGGTCACGGAGTAATTGTAATAGTTTTTCTTGCAGCGATAAAAACTTTAAAACAATATAATACTTATCGACAACGTGCGCTGAAGGCGACTTCAAGCGCATCCATAATCGTTTAAGGAGTACTGCTTAAACGATGATGGATGCTTGATTATGGACGCTTGAAGTCGCCTTCAGCCCACGTTATCGATAGGTATTATGTTTTTTTAAAGTTTGTATCCTTTCAAGAAAAACTATTGCAATTACCCCGTGACCTTCTAATCCAAAATTTCACGTAGAATCCGAATCTCAACAAGTTAAATGTTCATCTTCCCTTTTTAATGAGTTTTTCTTGCATGATACGGAGAGGATACGATGTGGATACTATGGCGATACGATGAGGCGTATCCGTTCCGTTCATTCGGTCCGCTAGGGTTGCAACACATATCGTAGAATAGTTCAATGCAATGTAAAACCAAGAAGATATTAACTTTTATTAAACTACCCGTCGTATCCTCTACTATAGGACTATTTCTATAAAATTTAATTAACTTTTTTCCGTGTATATAGCGACGTAATTGTGTGCGTCACTGTTAGCAACGCAGTAGCACGACAGGTTGCGCGGAACTGGTTTGTGTTACATGTTCGTGCGCGAACGGCTCGTCCGTGAGCCGGCTCAAGCAAACTGTGACATATTTTCTTTTGCAAACACCATACGTGCTGCTCGCGTGGAACGAGATGGTTATTTCCTTCTTAAGGAAATAACATAATTATATCAAAGCACAATTCAATAAAGTTTCAAAATGTTGGACGAATTCGTTTAAACATTATGAATAAAAAAGTACGCAAAATGTCTTGTTATGCACCTATCCCAAACTACAAATTTAAAATGAAAAACTCTAAAATAATATTTACACCATTTTTTAAATATTTGAAATTTACAGATGTTACTTATATTAAGTTGACAAAGATAAAAATCAAGAGTAGAGTTCAATATTTTAGATTCACAGGTTTTTTGTGTAAAATTCATATCCATCACAAATACATTCCTTGATCTTTTAGTTTTATATTTTTATACCCTCTCGGGATATCCTTAATTTTTTAAAAATGTTTTAGGCGGTTTGAAAAGTTTGTTGTTTCTGAAAATCTTATTGTCTAAAATGGTCAACTTTTTGGCAATCGCCCATAAAATATGTCAATATAAAGAATAAAATAACTTTACACAAAATACGATTTACTTAACTTTTTCTCTTTTCTTTTTTTTTTGACCACATTTAAAATTAATGCTCTTCATTTCTGTTATTTGACTTTTCATTACTTGAAGTAGTTTTATATCTCAAATTTGAAAATTAGATCTACAAATGGAGGGTAAAAGCATGTAATTCCATTGGGACAAATTTTTTAGGGGAGAGAAAATACCTTCTCAAAAATTGCATCGTCAAAAAAAAAATGAGAAAGTGCATTCGAGATTTGATGGAGCTCTAGAGATCTCAATAAACAAAATTTTTAAAAAGTTAATATTTTTCGAGATACAGATCGTCAAAAATCGATTGCTGTCGCAACCGTGTAAGTCTATGGATGTCTTTCTTTATATTTGTTTAGATCCAAATTCACATAAAACATTTGTCTGAAACATTGTAAATGCATTACGAGACAAATAGAAGGCTGAACAGTGAACAATTAAATTAAAAATAATCGTTTCTTTAAAAAAATGGATTTTATAATATCACAGTGTTACATTTATACAAAATATTTAGTTTGTTCGTATTTTGTAACTATTTAATACATGAACAGAATGTAATTACATAAAAAGATTAAAATGTTTGTATGATTTATCACAGTTTATCGAGATAAAAACCCACTTCTGGTTCGAATTTGGATATATCCTTCTACCACAATGGCCAGTACAATTTTATAGAATTTTTAAGCCAATAAAACGTATATTCAGAAAAATGGCACTTACATTGTTCTGCCACGTAGTTATTTGGAAATTTGTATTTTTGCATCTGCTTTAGGCAAAAGACGTATTTTCCATTCCATTTTAATTTAAAAAAGCTCATTCCATTCCTTCAAAGTTTCTTTACAATTATATATTCGTCACGTGCTTATGTCAATTATTTTATTTAGAAATAGTACGTACAATTATTTTTAGTTAGTCATATTTTGAATAAAACAATTTACTAAATAATATTTAATAAAAACTTGAATAGAATTGTAAAGAACCTTTCAAGGAGTAGAATGAGCTTTTGTAAATTTAAATTGAATGAAAATGATACAACTTTTGCCTAAAGCTGATTGTTCTTTTAAAATACTCATTACTCTTAAAAAGTTAAATTAAAACTTTGAAATTGTCTGATAAATTATTGAAAATGGACTATTTTCAATAATTTACTACTTTAAATAGTACACATTTTTTATTTAGTGCCTCTCACTGGATTTGGAAAACAATATTATAAAATCAGAAAGTTTTGAAGACTTCAAATTTATTAAAAATTTTTATATTATTATTATTATTTAGTATTTTATTTAGTTATTTTAGTATTTCTTTTTTCATTGGAAATCAGCATTTTTAAACAAAAATCATCAAGATTTCCAATTTTTGACAATTTTAGCTTAGGTTAACGTTTTACATCAAAAACTGGTATTTTCAAACAAAAATCACTACATTTCAAATCGGAGTTGCAATTTTTGAAAAGTTTCACGTAATATTAACGTTCTTAAGGTAATATTAACGTTTTTCAAAGAAAATCGAATATTTTTCAGGAAAATCATTGGATTTCGAAGAAGATTTACAATTCTCAATAATCTTCTGTTATGTTATGTTCGTGTTTTTCGTTGGGAATTATTGGTTTCATACATTTCAAAGAAGGTACCCGGTAAGAAGAGAAGAATTCAAAAAAATTCAGAATCTGAATTCCCATTAATACGTGAATTTTCCTCCATCGAAAGCTCCACCAACGAATAGAAAAAAAGCCTTTTAAAATCCTTTTAATCGACTTAAAAAAATTTAATGCAAGTGTATTGAGAGGAATTAAAAAATGGAGGCATGCAAAAGAAAGAATAGAAAGAAAGAGAATAATGTCACTTTAAAGACGCAAAAGCTAGTCCTTTTAATCGACTCAGAAAAATGTAATGGAAGCGTATTGGGAGAAATTGAAAAGTAGAGAAATGTCACTTTTATTATTATCTTTTGATTGGACTTGGATTCTGCCTTATTCTTCAGAGATTCTTGTTCATTTTTGAATGGAATTTTGAAAAAGAACTTAAATAGAGCGTGTGCGGAAAAACAATTATAAAACAATCGCGCAAAAAGACCGGTTGTCTTCTTACAACGGCCCGTTGAGTTAGACTGGCATCATCATTGTCATGTGACACGTGTGTCTGTTGGAGAAATAGACAAAAAAAGGGACAGATTAGAAGGAATTAAAATAATCGAAAATAAAGCATGTAAGTATGGAATTAAAAATAACCATGACGAAAACATTGAAATTTCCAAACTTATGTTGCACACGGAGGAATAGAAAAGATGTAAGTGCACGTATTTTGTGGACGGATTAGAAAGAATTAAATTAATCGAAAATACATCATGGTAAGTATGGAATTAAAAATAACCATGTGAGGTGTGTCTACTGCTCGCATTAAGAGGAATTAAAAAAATGGAAAATATGTTCGCCTGCATGGAACACAACACAACTGGCAATCGTTAAGGAAATAGAAAAGAATTGGTTTCGAAGATAAACCTATTCTTTCGTTGGGCACTTCTTCCGATGGAAAATTAGCACATTCAAAAAAATTAAATAATGCACACTCTTTCGTTTAAATCTGAAAATATTAATTTGTCTCTTGTTACCGGGTAGAACTTCTTAACCATCCGCGTTGACCCGGTCACGTCAATTCCTTTAAATGCGCACCAATTTCTTTTTTGTCCGAAAAATAATTAAATCGCATTGATCGGCATTGGTTCTATTACATATTTTGTCAACAATAATATTTCTTGATATATACATTCTCTTATTTTTTTAGAATTTTTAGCCAAAACATGTCTGTCATACTGTGATTACAGGATTTGGTAAAATATTGAAAATTCGATTTTTATCGCTATCCAAAGCTGAGTTTGAAAACCCGTGAAATTTTAATTTCCAAATTCTCGATCGTTTTTCTTGAAATTAGCTAAGTTTTGGGCATCAAACTTCATTTACCCGTATGCACAAGGTTCATATCTCGGGAGCATTTTTTCCGTTTTATTTCTAACTGAAACGTTACATTTTTTATCGCAATCTGCAGTCGAGCCTGCTCCAATTTTAGGTCAATATCACTTTGAAATTGTCAACTTCAACATTCAATTCTTCTGACGTGTATAAATTTTCGTAATAAGAAAGCTGTTTTGACCGAAATTAAGCACTACTTTAGCTTGGAATTATATACTTGCCCTTTTTTTAATGATTATTTCGATTTTACAGGATCTTTTTCCGTTGTTT